>JAODAL010031222.1:0-48740 GCA_025379985.1 Phyllomedusa bahiana | reverse complement strand
TGAATTGTACAAGGGGGTAGGAAAACTTGACCAGTGTAGGTTATTTCAGGGGGACTGGAGTATGGAGCCGGACAGAGAAAAAAGAAAGAGAAATTTTCCCCCGCTTTTGGAAAAAATGAAAAAAAGAATCCCAAGAAAAGGGCCCCTGGGTAGAACAGGATTTTTAACCACCGTTTTTCCCAAGTGAAGTAAATTTGGCCCGCATATACGGGGGGGCAATGAGGGCTATGTCCAGTGAAACTAAAATGGTGGTTGAAAGACTCCTTTTTCCGCACTTTTAATCTGGGTCATGAGGTTTGGGGTCTTGCGGGGCCCCCGGGAAAGGGTTTTAAAGTAATGTCCAGTAAAAAACTAAAATGGGGTTTTAAAAGACCCCTTTTTTTGGCACTTTTTTAAAATCGGGGGGTCATGCAGCCTTGGGGCTGATGCTGGTTTCCAGGACAGGGATAGTCAATGCCCCAGTTCAAAAAAAATGATGGTTCAAATAAACTCCCTTTGGGCATTTTTTAATTTGGGGGATGCGGTTTGGGGGTAGCTGTGGTACAAGCAGGGATAGTAAATTTTTCTGTGATTTTTTTCTGTGGCTTTTTATACTAATGGGGTTTCCTAAGATTTCCGTACCCTTTGACCATTGTGGATTTTTTAATTTCCCGCTTCTCCCGCCCCGTTTGGGTGTAAGAATGAAGGGTTGTTGCTCTCCCATGACTTTAATGGCACGGCGATCATCTATCATCGACCATCAAATCTTGTCGATGATGGCCGACTATCGCCATGACCGATGCGTAAACCAAAATAATCGCTCAACACATGGAAGCTTGGCCTCGATTAGTGATCCCTTCTTAGTTTTCCTTAAGTGCTGCGCTTGTCTGCTCCAGGAACCCCTATTGCGTTCTTTCGCAAAAATAGGACTTGGCCCCCTTGCTCGGTTTTTTTCGACTTGGGGCTCATTATTTTTTTAGGCTAAGTTCCCACCAGTTATTTTGGGCAGTTTTGCCCCTGTAATGCCCGAGAAGTGAAGTTGAAGCGTTTTAAAAAAGGCACCTGTCTCTGATGTCTGAAGAAGGTATACCCATACGAATATAATCATGTGTCTACAAAAACGTAGCAATTTTAATGATATCAACAATACAAAAGCATTCGGCTAAAAGCCTTTCTTAAAAACATAAAGCAATAAAAAGTATAAATTGCGGCTAATGCCCAGTCCGATGATCCAAAGTAATTTCGCACTGAAATGTCCCGTGCCTTTTCTAGCGCGGCGGCTTTTAGCAACTTCACCTCGCTGCGTGATGGTGTTTGGGGGGGTGTGCTATGCGCTCTGTGCGACGTTTCCCGGGGCCCCCCTTTCTAAGTAAAAGAATACAAGGTGTGTCTTCTTTTTATACATTTTTTTTTGGTCGGGGGTTTTTATCTATATGTTTTCAAATTTTTCATTCCATTCCCCATCAATTTCTCCCTTTTTGTAAAATGGAAGTTGGGGCCCATTATGTCCCCTTTTTAAGTTCCCTTTACGTCTCCCCTTGGGGGCCCTTCATGGTTTTTTTTCGCAAAAGTGGACGGCCTTTAGTGGGTTTTTTCCCTTTTGGGGTTTTAATTATTTTTTAGGTGTTCCCACCAGTTATTTGGTGGGTTTTGCCCCGTTGGGGGGGGGGTTTTGGGGGGTTTTGGGCCCGCATTGTGTCGGAAAAAGGATTTTTCGTTTTGTGTTTAAAAGTAGCTTGGGGGGGGGGTTTTAAAAGTTGGGGAAAAGTTTGAAAAGAATTGTAAAATTTAAACTTGGGTTGAGTGATGTGAAATTCGAGTGGTGTTTAAGCGGGGGGGGCGGTTTTGTGAAATTCATGGGTGATGGTTTTTGGGGGTGTTGTGATGGGGGTTGAGGGTTTTTTGGGCCCCCTTTTTGCTTAGATTGGGGGGGGGTTTTTTTTTCAGTTTTCCAGTTTTGGAATTTTTTTTAAAATTGCAAAAAAAGCCCAAAAAGGAAAAAAAAAATTTTTTCCCCTTCCCCCGGGGGGGGGGGGGCGGGGTGCCCGAAAAATTTGTGGGTTTTTTAATTAAATTGGTTTCCAAAAGGGTTTAAAAGTTGGGGGGGGTTTTTTTTGGGGTCATTTGCTGCTTGGGTTTTTTTTTTAAAAAAATTTTTTTGGTTTTTTGGCACTGGGGGGGGCCCCCCTTTTTTTTTGTATTCGGATGTTTTGATTTTTTTTTGTTTTTTTTTTGGGGTTTTTGTAAATTTTTGGGCTTTTTAAAAAATTTTTTTTGTTGTTGGTTGAAACCCGGGGTTTTTGGTTTTTTGGGGGGTTAGAGTGTGTTGGCAAAAGGGGGAAAAATTTTTGTTTAAAATTTTTTGTTTGGGGAGTTTTTAAGGGTGAAATTTTGGAAATGAAATTTTTTTTTTTGGGGGGGGAAATTCCCAAATTTTAGGTTTTTTGAAAATTTTTTTTTTTGGTTTTTAAAAGGGGGGGGGCCAATTTTAGTTGGGATTTTTTTTTGGGCTTTTTAATTTTTTTTAAGTTTTTTGGGGGGGAAAAAAATTTTAAGGGGCCATTTTTTTTGGTTTGTTTTTTGGGGGTTTTTGTAATTTTTTTCCCGTTTTTTATGGTTTTGTTTTGGTTTTAAAAAAATTTGGGGGGTGAAATTGGGTTGGGTTTTGGTTTTTTTTTGGGGGGGTTGGGGGGAAATATTTCCTTTTTTTTTAAAACTTTTTTTTTTTTGTTGGGAAAAAGGGGGAAGGGGAAAAAAGAAGGTTTAAGTTAAAAGGGTTTTTTAAAAGGTGTAAAGGGGGGAAAGGAAAGGGGTGAAAGGCCCCGTGTGGGGGGTTTTCTTTTTGGGGTTTTTAATTTAGTTTTTTTGGGGGATTTTTTTTTGTTTGGGGGTTTGTTCCCCAAAATTAAAATTTTTTTTGGAATTTTTTTTTCTGTTTTATTAGCCCAAAATTTTTTAATTTTTAGCATCCGAAAAAAGTTTTTTTAAGCTTTTTCCCTTTTTCCCCGGGGAAAAAAGTTAAAGTTTTTTAAAAAAATTTGGAAAAAATTTTAAATTTTTTAATTTTTTCAAAAAAAAAAGGGGGTTTTTTTAAAACCCCCGGTATTTTTTTAAAAAATTTTCCTTAAAATTGTTTTTTTGGTAACTCGGAAAGTTTTAAACCCCCGGAAATGGGGCAAATTTTAGAAAAAAGGGGAAAATTTTTAAGGGGAAAAGGGGTTGGGGTACCCCCAATTTTTTAAAATTTTTTTGCCAAATACAAAACAATTTCTCTTTTCTAATTTAAATTTTTTAATTTTTGGTTTTAAATTAATAATTTTTTTCTTTTATTTCTTTTTTCTCTTTAAATTTTTTAAATTATTTTTTTCCCCTAAAATTTTCTTATCATTTTTACTTTTTTTAAAAATTTTTACTTTTTTTCCACGGGAAAAAAAAACTTTTCAAGAAAAAATTTTTGAGGGAAATTATAAAAATTTTTTTTAAATGCTTAATAGAATTTTCTAAAAATTATTTTAATTTTTTAAGACCCCTAAAAACAGGAACTAGGGGCCCGGCCGCACCTTTTTTCGCTAAATTTCTGTCAATTTAAAGAAAAAACACCCTTTTGGGGACCGTTCGTGGGTTTCGGGATGTGGATGTCTTTTTGGTGGAAGGATGGAGGAACCCCTTAATAATTTCTTTGAATCCTTAACTTGTGCATCCAAAAAATTTACCATTACAAAATAGGGGAAAAATTTGAAATTTTGAGTAGAAATAAAAAAAGAATAGAATTATTTGCAAAAACTTAACGGAAAACTATCGATAAAAAAAACCCGTTACCCGACAGAGTTTTTATGCACCACAAATTTTCAAGGGGGATACCAAAAAGTCAATTTACCATAAGGGAATTGTACGGTTTTATAAGAAATTTTCAAAAATGCTGTGATTGATTGACAAATTTCACGAAGGATTAAAAAGGGGAAAAACTTAAAAAATTGAGTGAGGGGATTGCTAAAAGAATGTACAAGAATTGAGGAAAAAAAAATTAAAGTAACAAGCAAAGAAAATCTCCATTTATTCTACAATATACCATTCTAGAAAGATTAAAAAAACCCATTAAAAAATGGGGGAAGATTTTGCAAAAAGATCCCAAATATGGAGAAATTTTTTGGGGGATACCTCCAAAATTTGTTATAAAAAGGTTTTAAAAATTTGGTAACCAACTTTTGAGCGGACCTCATTAATAATATGCTAAAAAAAAACAGAGTTAGGAATTTTTTCAGCAGGTCATTTCCCTGCCTGTCTTGCCAAAACTGTACAGTAAAATTAAAGGGGCCCTAAAATCATGCCCATTGAGGGGCCTGGGATAGACTTAGGGGTTCATTTTCTGTGATTCAAAAAAAATAATCTATTTAATAAAATGCCCTTGTGGTATTATATTTAAAATTTGGCAAACGTACGAAAATTTAAAAAAGACTTAATGAACATAAATCAAACATCCCAAGGTACAAAGAAATGGGGGGGTTTTTTTCCACGATAAAAAAAAAAAAAAAGATGTTTAAAAAATATGGAAAACTCATTAGCTAGCAATTTTTTTGAAGCAAAAAAAAAATGTCTGCGACCTTAAAAAGGGGGTTGTTGAACAAATTATGGAAAAATGCGAATCCAGATTAAAAAAAATTCTTCAGTGAGAAGTTTACTGGGTCTTTACACTCGATTCACTCAGCCCCAAAAGGCCCGAATGAGGAGTGTAATTTTTAAAGTATTTTTATGATTCTATGTTTAGGAGCTAAAGTGTATTTTGTCTTATATTTAAAAAATGAGTAATCCAAAAAACTGGACGACAAATGTATAAAAAGAAGACACCCCTTGTATTCGTTATGCTTGAGAAAGGGGGGGAAACCCGGAAAAGCGCATCAGGCAGCATAGCACACACCCCAAACAGCCATCCCCCAGCGAGGTGGGAAAGTTTTTCTAGCAAGCTCTGCCAGCTGTTAGTAAAGAGCACTTGGACATTTCAGTGCTGAAGATTACTTTGGGTCACTCCAGGATGGGGACATACACTCCCGGGCCCCTTTAATTAGGTACACCAGCAAAAAGGGGTTTGGCCCCCTTTTGCCTTCAGAACGCCTCAATTCTTCGTGGCATGATTCCCAAGGTGTTTCAACGATGCTCAATGGGGACCAAGGGGGCCCAAAAAGTGCCAAAAAAATTCCCCCCCCCCATGACCCACCACCCCAGCCGAACCGTTTATACAAAGGCGGATGGTCCACTTTCATGTTTTGACGCCAAATTTGCCCAAAACCATCCCAAAGGGCGCGCGAAATCGGGACTCATCGACCCGGCAACGTTTTTCCAATCTTTGGGTGTCCAAAATTTCGAGAGCTTGGGCAAATTTTGGGCCCCAGTTTCCTGTTCTTGCTGAAAAGGAGTGGACCCCTGGGTCTTCTGCTGCTGAGCCCCCTGCCTCAAAATTCGCCGTCTGTGCGTTCAGAGATGCTCTTCTGGGCCCACCTTGGTTGTAAAGGGTGGCTATTTGAGTCATGTTGCCTTTCTATACTCAAACCTCTGCCCATTCTCCCTTTTACCTCTGGCTTTAACAAGGGATTTTCCGCCCACAGGACGCAGCCACGGATGTTTTTTCTTTTTGGACCATTCCGTAAAACCCTAGAATGGGTTTTGCGGAAAAACCCAGGGGAACAGCAGTTTTGAAAACTCAACCAGCCCTTTTGGCACCAACAACCCTGCCACGTTCAAGGCACTCAAAACACCTTTTTTTCCCCCAATGATCTCGGTTTGAAAAGCAGGAGATTGTCTTGACCCTGCAAATGCAAATGCACTGAGTTTGCCGCCATTTTGATTGGCTGATTAGAAATTAAGTTTTAAAGAGCGTTGGACAGGTGTACCTAATAAAGTGGCCGGTTGAGTGTAAGCCGCAAGTTACACTTTATATTGATTATGTCTTTAACAAGGCTATTTACGAATGTTTTGTCTTGTTGTACATTAAATTGCTTGTTTTGTAGAACTGATTTAGTTCTTATTGAGTAACCTTATTAGGGGCATTTATCGGGTTCAAGGAAAGCACCTGCGGTTTTTACTCCCCATTTGCGGTCTAATTTTTTAAAACTAAGAGGTCAAAAAAGTATTTTAAACCGTCACTGCTGATACTAAAACAGCATTGTTCAAGACCAAACCACGCTCCCAGGCATTTTTAAACAGGCACAAGTTTTACAAAACCCCACAGGCTCCAGCAGTCAGGAAATGTGTTTTTTAACGCGATTCACTGTGAAAAATTCGGGTGAAACGTTTTTTTTTGGGAAAGTTCGGAAAAATCTGGCAAACCAAATTTTTGAGAAATTCTCCCCCATCTCAAACCCTGAGTAAAAAGTAGAAAATTAGTACTTCGCTGTGTCCAAACCCCTTCCTTCCTGCATGAAAAAAAGCCGACCCTTTTGGAAATTTTTTAAAAAGCCAACCCACTGTGGTATGTTGACAATTTAAAATGTGTTTTAAAGGTGATAACCTCTTATAAATTTTGGACGTAAACGCAAAACTAATGATCACATTGTTGTGAGAAGTTTTGCTTACACTGACGTCAAAGCTTCACATATTTTAGCAGTCATGAAAGATATAACAGATCCTGAGGGACCCCATTGCCTTTTAATGAGCTTGTCAGGTTCCAGTTTTTCTTTTAATAACTGACCCTCAAAGACCTGACAGAAAATAACATGACCTTAAAACACCAATATATGTGGATATTTATACTTCTTTGTAATGATTTCTAACAATAGATGGTGCCTTTGAATAATAATAGAACTGTAATGAGGAAAGGATGTCTGTGTTCCATGCACAGATCTTCAAATACGCATTAGTTCAGCTTTGCACAGAATTTGGCTCGAAGACTGTAATCTTAATTAAAAGCTTTGTATAGTGTATTGAAACTGACAGAAAACTGTTAAGCCAAAGTCCATTAAAGCATTAACAAAGTTAGCATTAAGGCTTAAAAAAAAATTTTGGTTCACTTGCTTTAAAGATTTATAGAAAATTATTCAGGGTTTGGTGTTGGCATGAGTACCTCCAGAAGTGTGTGTTCTCTGTTTCTGTGCTCAGACAGATACATCTGTCATTGAGTTCACTGTATCAAGAACTTGTGTTCCAGCTTTTAGGGTGTTGCTTGTTTGAAAAAGCTAAAATATTTGTGGTATACAGCTCCATAACGATGTAACTGTAAGCAGTACAATTCTATCTGCATCTGCTTCTAACTTGCAATGCAGATAATGGGTCTGTATGAAAAGACAATTTTAGAATGGGTTTTGTTAACTTGCTGTTTTCGGATGCGTTGTCTCAAATTTAAAAACCCGGCCAAAAATTTTTGTTTTTTTTTGGGCCTTTTTTCAGAAAAACGAATGGAAAAACAAAAACTTTTTTTCACTCATGGTTAGTGTTGGGTGAAGCCATTTATTGCAAATTTCCTGTTTTTTTCCCCCTCTTTTTAAAAATCATAATGAAACCCAAAAAACGGCCAAGTGACCTTATGAAAGTTCACAACATAGTGTTTTTGGATGATAACGTGCACAGAAGTTGAACCAAAAATGGTTTTTAAAAGGGACTAAAGATAACTCCTCACAGGACCTGTTTTACTTAAAAAATTTTGGGGTTGCAAAAAGCGATGAGTTTTTTGGGACCAGACAGGGTCTTGCATCTTTCACCACCACTGCCCGTTTTGAAGTGTGAGTCATGGGGAAACAAGGGAATTGTCAACGGATCTATGGGAAAAGTATTGAACTGTATAAAACAGGGGAGGGGTAAAAAAAATTTCCAAAAACTGTAAAAGTCGTCATCACTGTTAAAACTGTGATTAACAAAGGGAAAATCAGGGCTCTGTAAAAACCCAAAACCCGGCAGTGACCAACAAATTTTGGCCAAACTGCCATGAAAATTGTTTTGGGATGCAAAAAAAAACCCACAAATAACAGTAGAGTTTTGGGGTGTTTCAAGAGTACAATAAGGAGGCACTTTAAAAAAAATGGGGGTGAAAAGGGCTTGCGCTAGAAGAAAACCCCATTCTGGGAAACCATTTAAATACTCACCTACAATACGCCAAAAAAGCACAGAGACAAACCCAAAACTTTGGAACAAGGGGATTTGGAGTGATGAGACCAAACCTAAACGTTACATTGGAGAGGGTCAACAAGGCCTATGATGAAAGGAACACCCATTCCCACATAAAGCACGGAGGTGGGTCGCTGATATTTGGGGATTTTTGATCAAAAAAAGGGACGGGGGACTTGGGGAAAAATGAATGCGCACTTACAGCAAACGGAGGCAAATTTGCACCCTCACTCGAAAGCGCGCATGGACGTACTTGGATTTTCCCAAAATACAACAACCAAAACACGGCCAAGTTAACCCGTCATTGGCTACAGCAAGTGGCCTTCATCTCCCGACTTCAAAATCATTGAGCCACTCGAGGAGGTCTCAAGCTCATGCAAGACACCCAGGAATTTTCAGGGCTTTTTTTTTTCCAAGAAGGGAAAGGGCAGCTTTACCCTTGAGAAAATAAAGACCTCATCAACAATCCACAAAAAAACTTAAAAACTGTCTTGATTTATAGGGACAAAACACGTATTAACAAATTTTTAACACAGAATTTGGTGTTTTTGGTTGTCATCATGTTTAAAAAGAGAAAACAAAAATAGTTTGACAATAAAGGCTTCACCCCAAACCCTAAACCCGAGTGGAAAAAACGTTTTTGTGTTATCATTCATATTCTCTGAATAAAGGCCAAGAAAGCATAAAATCTGCCGAGGTAGGTAAACTTTTGAGCACAATTGTACTTGATTTAGCTATTTATGTCCAGGATGGATTTAACTGACCTTAGTTGGAATGTCTTCAGTTCATTCTTTTTACTTATTATACACTGGAATATATAACTAAATCCTTTAATAGACACTCCCCCAGGGAAGAGTTTATTGGCCTACACCGCTATACAGATGCACAGAAAAAAATTTTTTTAAACCCGCATTGTGTGACAAAAAAAATTTAGCAAATCAAGGTCATAAGTACTCCTCAGCATGACCTTATTCTTAAGAGTATACTTAATATAAAAAAACAGGACCATCTGCATTGTGTTCCTGTTCCATATTATGTGACTTTTCACAACAAGGATGACTTTAATTCTATTGGATACACTGTAGCCATCATCTCAAGCTTCTTTGAGATAGTGGGTAACACAGAACCTCATTTTTTTTGTGTACTGAAAAATAATAATTAGAGATTTTTGGTTTACTGGTATATTTTCGGGATGGCACAAAGGGAAATGTGATTCCATATTTTAAAAAGGATACATGTCTTGCCCAGGTAATTTTAAACCATTAAAAAAGGTGTCTCCACTACAAAGAAAGCTTTTAAACTGTAGGGGAAAACAAAGAAGAGTTTTCCAAATATATTGCTTTGTTCATATTTTTTCTGTTAAGGAGGTACAAAGGATTTAACCACCTTCTGAGTGCTTTCTAGTTTCCCAAGTGACCGACCTGTATACTTCTTACCCCCTGCTGTTTGTTCTATCTGATAGCAGGGAGTGATGTCATCACACAGGTCAAGGTCAGTAGTGTGAAAG
The DNA here is from genome assembly GCA_025379985.1 of Phyllomedusa bahiana. Lineage (NCBI taxonomy): Eukaryota > Metazoa > Chordata > Amphibia > Anura > Hylidae > Phyllomedusa > Phyllomedusa bahiana. The sequence continues at coordinate 39,163 of JAODAL010031222.1, read as the reverse complement.
CTTGTGTGTTATCTGATCTTTCAGACAAAAGACAGTAATTTCTACTGTTTACATTAGCTCAACAGCTTCTCCTGTCCAGGTAGAAGGTAATTTAGCTAATCTAGACTAATAAACATAATAAACAGAGAAGTCTGAATACATGGAGATCATATGCTAATTACAGACAGCTTTACCAGGAAGTGACAGAGCAAAGCAGCATTATTTCATTCATGCATCCTATGAAACTTTGAGATTAGACAACCCCTTTAAGTTTATCATTTATTGTTTGTAAACTATTCGGGGGGCTCCTAACCCCTTACTGACACAAGACGTACCCAAGACGCTGGAAAGATTCTATGTAGCAGGGTTACTGAGGACTGCAGTGTCTAAATGAAGGCGAAACTGTGCCTTTTCCCACTATGATTGGTACCCCGTGGCAAGATTGCAAGGTGAGGATCGGTTAACATGGCGGCTTGAAGCCTTGTGAAGGATTTCATCATTGCCATGTCTCCCGTTTATTACTTCCTGCCCCCTAAAAATGTCTGCTTTATAACATAGATGCAGTCTGATCGCGATTTGGGAGAAAGTGAAATATTCCTTTTAGCAGGGCTATGGAGTCGGAGTCGTTATAAAATGCACTGGCTCCCAAAATATATAAGTTGATAAAGTTCAATGCAGTGCCGAGAGCAAGAGGAATTGGGTCCCGCCAGTGCTACTGCTCCCATATCTTTGGCCTCACCAGATGAGGAGTGTAACTGATGACATGGAGCAGGCAAAGCGTTACCACAGAGAGAAGCTCCCGCTCCCATAGAAAACAGATCGACCAGATTTCAGCTAAATTTTTCATTTGCTCTCGAAGAAGTAGAAGAGTTCAACCGTTCCATCAGAACTGACTGCATGAGGCAATTCCTTTATACCCTGAGATTGTTAGAGATGTTGCCCATGTGGTCACCGCTTTGCCACCAACCCGAGTTAGTGTAGAGAGACCATGCTCTAGCCTGGAAATAATGAGATCAGATGTGAGGTCATCTATGAAGGATCTGATGGAGGCGATACTATTCCTCAGAACAAATGATATTCAGGACGTTTTTGTTCAAAACTGTTTTTCCCACTTACTGCAGCTTTTTGCATATTTACAAACTTTTCTTTACTTTTTTTGTGTTCTAAAGTTGTATCCAATAATTATATTTTACACTGAGAAGCAAAAGGGTAACAATATTTTGCACTTGTGACTTACAGGCTCCATATCTCCACTACCGCTTTGAATGTGAGGCTACCATCATTTTATAGACAATCATCTTGGCTATCTCATACATAACTTTGACCTGCAGCTATTTAACATATGCTTAGTTCTGCAGATTATTTTCATGTAACTGCATTGTTAATGTTTTGCTCCTGGTGGTGGGACAATCTTTTTCTTCTTTTATAATACAAGAAGCAATCTGTTCTCACATTCCCTAATAGCTCAGTGTGTTATGAGGCTGATTCCCAAGTGAAAAGTCACTGGTTCGAGCAGCCATGAAGAAGATTTCCCAAAAAAAGAGAAGCAGCATCATCCAGCTCATTGATAGCAGTCTCTGGGCCAAAAAAATTGCCAAAATTCATCATGTGAGTCCATGGCAGCTGGAAGAATATGAAATGAAGTCCACCCATCCATTCAAAAGCCAAGAGGTGGACGTCCAGGCAAAATATCAGAGTCAACAAGTCGGCTCATCACAAGGTCGATCAGTTCTTGGGCAATAGACACGACAGTGGAGGTTGCTCGTAGGCTTCGTAAGAGTGAGATCACAGGCATCCATTTAAGCATTGGGCAACACATTACACAGGTCTGGAATGATGGCCCGAAAAGAGGTGAAGAAGCCGTGACTTCAATCTCATCACAAGAAGCGTCGGCAAAGAGATTACAAAAATGGAAGATTGGAAACGGGTGATTTGCCGCGATGAGATGAAAGTCAATAGACCGGGCTCTTATGGGAGAAAATTGGTTTGTAACAATCAAGGGAAAAGGGGGCAAACAGATTGAGATATTGAAGGAACTGTCAGGTTCGGTGGAGGAAGCCTAAGGATATGGGGATGTTTTACAGCGAAAGATGTTGGATACTTGACAAGGATTTATGTTGATCTCAATGCTGAGTATCCTACAAGATGAGTTACTTCATACTGTATACTCGAGTACTATGGGTATGAAAATGATGACTGTTCCAGCAGGACAACGATCTGAAGCAGACGTCAAGGTTGGAGAAGGAATGGTTCAATGCGAATGAAGTAGAGTTGCTGTATTGGCCTCCATAGTCCCCAGACCTCAACCCAATCGAACACTTGTGGGGAGAGTTGAAGAAAAAGCTGTATTTGTATCCGAGTCCAGTCTGCACCAACATTGGGAACGTGTAGAAGAGATCTGGGATTATATTTTGGTCAAGACATGCTTGAATCTGATCCAGAGCCCAGAAGGATTCAGGCAGTGCTGAAAGTCAAAGGGGGATTTACCAAATACTAACAAAATAATAAAAATGAGAATTTTGATTTTTCGGTGCAAAACAGTAATAATGCAGTTACATGACACGAATCTGCATAACTAAGCAGGTGCTAAATGTTTCCAAGTCATATTTATGTATATGATAGCTAAGATAATTGTCTATAAAATGTTGGTAGCCTCATGTTCAAAGCTTTAGTGAAGGGCGAGATATGGAGACTGAAAGTCAAAAGTTCAAAATATTGTTACCATTTTGCTCGTCATTTTATGTTTTACCTAAATATCTTGATTATTGTATCATAAGGTGATAAAAAGCCTGATGTTACCATTTTACTACAGTAAAGTTATCACTTAAACATGCACCAGGTATGAAGGAGTCAGTAGTATGAGTCAGGGAAATTGTGGAGTCAGAGCTTTGGCTTGCTGACTCTACAGCCCTGCCTGTTAGGGCACATTGGTTCATGCCTATGGTTTCCATACTCTGAATTAATAGGGGAAAACAAAAGTTTTAAGATTACTTATACTCCTCCCCTCATCCACCTCTTCTCGCTCCCCTTGTTTGAACTTGATGAACTTATGTCTTTTTTTAATCGTATTAACTATGTAACTATCAATACAGATAAACAGTGGCCTAGTGTTAATAGGTAGAATGTATCTTGTCTATACCTGTGTTCAGTTGTCATCTGAAACATAGGCAACTGTAAAGACAATCCTATAATTCCTTCTAGTGTTTTTTTACACAAGTATGTATGGCATATTGCTAGAATGTAGCATCACCTGATGAGTTCTGACTTCCAAAACCGCTGTAGTACTACTATATATATATATAAAAAATTTTTATCGGTGTAGTGGATGCAGGGAATCTTGATGTGGGAAAAATGCTAATGGGACCCCCATCTTTTGCACTATACTGTTCACTTTAAATATTGAGCAATCTTTCTTAAATGATTTGTCTGCAATAGTAGAGAAGGCTAGCCCCATCCTTTCAATCAAAAGCCTTCCACACCTTCTAGTTGATATTGTATAACTTGAAAAATACTAACCTAAAGACCACCTATCACTACCACACACAAATGTATAGTAGATGACGCAAGACTTTTCTCATATACGAGCCATAAGCAAATCAGACAATTTCCCTCTTTATTAACGGGAAACAGGTTTATTTCACTTTGTCAGGCATAGATCACCATCAAGTAAGATTCCTTCTGTGGGAGATGCAAACTATGCAGGGGGAGAGGAGGACATAGCTATTTGTACAGGGTTAATCTTAGTTATATAGTTAGTACGGTTGAAAAAAGACACGTGTGTCTCAATATGTATACACTGAGGACATAGGTCTGACATGGTTTGCTTGTTGCTCCCAGCCTCCTCAGCCTTCATAGCATACAGGCATTCATAGTACACTGCTGCTAATCAGGGGCGTAACTAGAGAAGCCAGGGCCCCATAGCAAACTTTTGGATGGGGCCCCCCCCCCCTCCCTGACCACGACCATGTACCAGGACATGCTGTTAGATAATGTAGAAAATACAAAGGGCAAATACCTCACCTTTACACTCACCATCATACGCTACCAAACAAAATCCCACTATACCAAAACCAACATTACCAATAACCCGCTATTACAAAAAAGGACCTAAATTTTTACCACCAGAACATAAACCACAAATTACCCACCACATATTGACTGATATAATAACCCTACCCCTATTACTGATCAGTACACAAAGACCAATACTGTCTAATAATAATAATATATAATAATTATAATGTGACCAAAAAGATGGTATATTACTAGTGTACACAGGCTCGCAGACTGTATATAACCACCATAACAGTGACCATTTAGTGGTAGACACCAGTGTACACAGGCTCTGCGACTGTATATAGCCCCAATACTTTGACCAAAATTGGTAGACACCAATGTATACAGGCTCTGCCAGACTGTATATAACCACCATCAGTGACCATATAGTGGTAGACAGCATTTGTACACAGCCTGTGCAGACATATAAGTGATTACAGTGCATTACATCTTGTGACTCACAGGTGACGTTTCTCTGACCAGTCTTTTGACTTTCTCTTTTGGTTCTGCACCCGGGTCCAGTCCGCCATCTTGTAGACATCTCCCGACCACTTGTCCTTGCAGATTTAGACACAAATATCTTAGAATCCTGACTTTTTCCAGCACCTGCCCCCCTGGCTATATGGGGTCCATTTAGGCAGGCGGGCCTTAGATGGGGATATATGGGGCCCCAAATAGGCAAGGTTTAGGTAGCCAATAGAGTGCCCATAACGCAGGCAGGGTTTAGGTAGCTATAGGGAGCCATACAGGTAGACAGGGGTTAGGTGGGCTAGAGGGGCCAAAATAGGTAGGGTTTAGGTAGCTAAAAGGGGCCCCATATAAGTAACCGGTAGGGTTGTGGGGGGATACAGGCAGGCTTTGTGGGGGTGTACACAGGCATATAGGGTGTAGGGCAGGGATATGGGGCTGTATAGGCAAAGGCAGGCATATAGGGGGCTGTATAGGCAAGGGAGGCATATGGGGGCATAATAGGCAGGCATTTTGGGGGGCTATAGGCAGGCATATGGGGGCTATAGGTAGGAATATGGGGGCTATAGGCAGGCATATGGGGGGCTATAGGCAGGCATATGGGGGAGTTAAGGTAGCATATGGGGGGCTATAGGCAGGCATAGGGTGGGGGTATAGGTAGGCATATGGGGGCTATAGGCAGGCATATGGGGGGCTATAGGCAGGCAATGGTGGGCTTTTAAAGGGAGGCATAAAGGGGGCTATAGGCAGGCATATGGGGGGCTATCGGAAGGCATATGGGGCTATAGGCAGGCATATGGGGGTATAGCAGGCATATGGGGGGGTATAGGCAGGCATATGGGGGGTAAAGGGAGGGAATATGGGGGGTATAGGCAGGCATATTTGGGGGGCTATAGGCAGGCATATGGGGGGTATAGGCAGGCATATGGGGGGCTATAGGCCGGCCATATGGGGGTATAGGCAGGCATATGGGGGGCTATGGGCAGGCATAATAGGGGCCTATAGGGAGGCATATGGGGGAGATAAAATAAGAAACAACTTACTCACCTCGGTCCACGCTCCCCCCCGATGCGCCGCTCGCTCCGCTTCTGCTGCTCTCCCTGTGACTCACCCGCCCGCGCCCACGTGACCACAGAGGGCCGGCAGGGGAAGTAACAGAGCGGAGCGATCGGCGCTCCGTCCTGCTACTACCGAGCAGCGCTGCCTCTGAACGCTCGGCCGGGGGCCCGTGCGTTCGAGGGAGTATATGCGCTGTGGCCCCGCAGCTCCCCGCCCGCCGCAGTGGAACTGTTAAGTTCACTGCCCGGGCGGCCCAGGACGGCATTACCGGGTAAACGGACGCAGTAGCAGCTGCCCCGGGGCCCCCTAAGCGCAGGGGCCCCGTAGCAACTGCTACCCCTGCTACCCCGGGTTATTACGCCCCTGCTCTAATGAATAACTAAGTGGGCGAATTTCCCGAAATTCGGTTTTTTGTTCACTTGCCCGAATTTCTCGGCAAAAAAAACTTCGTTCCGAATTACTTCGGGATGAATCACTTTAAAAAAAAAGCTATTTCCAGGCTGCAAAGGGCCTGCAGGGTGCTTTTTGAAGGGTTGTTCCCCCTTGCTTTTTAAGAAGGGGGCTTGGGTTTTTGGGTCTTTTTAAAACAAGGTTTGGGGTTTTTGGTTAAACCCCCAAAATGACGGCCGCCGCTCTTTGCCCGCTTACTTTTTAAATTTCCCCGGGGACTTGGGGGAAAAACTGCCCAAAAACTGAAGCGGGGAAAGGGTAGCCTAAATAAGTCATCCAGAAAAGCTGGAAAAAAAAAAGCTGAGAGCTAAAAGGTCGGCAACATCATTGACAGAGTTTTTTAGGTCACGGCAGCAGCCCGCAGCCCCTTGGGGTCAAAACAGGGGCCAAAATTTTGGAAAAAGAAGAAAGTGGGTCACTGGGCAGCAGCCCCCAGCGCACAGAGGTAAGACAGGGGCAAAATGCCACAGTGTGAAATTTCCGGGGGCCAGGCAGATGAGGCCCAAAAGGGGCACAATGACATTCTGGAGGGGGGCAAAAACGGGAGTAGGCCACAGATTTGGGACAATGACAAAGGGGTTGTAGGTGAGGGAGCAGCCACAGCACAGCTTAGGTCGACGGGTGGAAAAACAATGACACAGTGTGTAGGCCCAAGGCAGCAGTCACAGCGCCATGAGGTCAGACAGTGGAACAATGACAGAGGGGGGGTGGGGTTCACGGGCAGCAGCCAAAACAGCAGCATGGGGTCAGAAAGTGGCAAAAAGGGACACAGTGTGGAGGTCACGGAAAGCGGCCACGCAGCAGCTTTAAAAGGGTCAACAGGGGCAAAATGCAGAGTTTTAAGGTCCCCCCGGCAGCACCCAGCATGAGGCCCAGACATTGGCACAATGACTTTCTAAGGTGGGAAAAAAAAGGAGTAGGCCCAAAAGTGGCAAAAAATGAAAACGTGTGGAGGTCACGGAAAGGCAGCAGCATGGGGTCAGAAGTGGCACAAGGACATTTTGGAGGGGGCAAAAACGGGGGAAAAACCCCCCAGGTTTTGGGGCCCAATGACACAGTGTGTAGGTCCGGGCGAAAAAAGGCCACAGCGCAGCATGGGGTCGACAGTGGAACAAGGGACCAGTGGTAGGTCAGGGCAGCAGCCAACGCAGAAATGAGGTCAGACAGGGGCACAATGAAAAATTCTAGAGGTGGAAAAAAAAAGGAGTGGGGCCACAGAGTGGGCACAATGACCTTTGTGGGGGGTCACGGCAGCAGCAGCATGGGGTCAGACAGGGGAAAAACAATGAAAATTCTGGAGGGGGAAAAAACGGGATAGGCCGGGGGAATTGGGACAATGACAAAAGGGGTTATGAGACCAGAATGAGGGCAAAACATTTGGCCAATGACGATTTATGTAGGTCAAGGCGGGCGCCACAGCCCCACATGGGGGCCCGACGTGCACAATGAAAACAGGGGTTTTTGGGTTTCAGGGGGCGCAGCGGATGAGGTCAAAAGGGGCCCCCTTTGACTTTTGGAGGGGGCAAAAACAGGTAGGCCACAGGGGGTTGGGGAACAATGACACAGTGGGGTAGGTTTAGGGCAGCACCCCGGGCACAGCTTTGGGGTCGGACGTGGAAACCAATGACACAGGGTTAGGTAAGGGCACAGTCACGCAGCGCATGGGTCAGACAGTGGCACAAATGACAGAGGTGTGGGGTCACAGCACGCCACAGCAGCAGCATGAGGTCAAAAGGGGCCCCAAAATTTTGACACAGTGTGGGGTCACGGCAGCACCCCGAAAGCAGCATAGGCCCAGACTTGGGCCAAAAATTTCCCAAAAAGTGTGTAGGTCCCCGGCAGCAGCAGCATGAGGTAAAGGACAGTGGCACAAGGGACTTTCTAGAGGGGGCCCAAAAAAAGGGGGGAAAAGGCCACAGAGTGGCAAAAGGGGACACAGTGTGGAGGCCCACCCCCAGCCCCAATGAGGTCAAGCAGTGGCACAATGACTTTTCGGAGGGGGCCCAAAAAACAGGAGGGGCCCAGAGTTTAGGACAATGAAAACGGGTTTTGGGTTTTTCCGGCAAGCACCCAAACAGCAGCAGCATGAGGTCAGACAGTGGCAAAAGGGGACCAGTTTGTAGGCCCGGCAGCAGCCACGGGCGGCAGCATGGGGAGTCAGAAAAGTGGCAAAAATTACATTCTGAAGGTTTGGGCAAAAAAGGAGTGGGCCCACAAGGGGCCCCAAGGGACACGGGTGTGGGGGGCCCCACGGCAGCAGCACATGGGGTCAGACATTTCCAAAATTGACTTCTGGGGGTTTGGAAAAAAAAAAGGAGTGGGCCAAGAGGGGGAAAACCCGGGGAACCCCCACCCACACCCAGCAGCATGAGGTCAACAGGGGCCAAAAATTGACAGAGTGGGAGGGGGGGTGGAAATTACCAGCCCCGGGAAAAGATGGTTGGGGGCCCAGATGGAGAAACTGCCCGCAAATTTTTGGGGCTTTCTGGCGGGGGGGGAGGCATCAGAATAGTGGCTGAGGAAAGGTAGTTTGAACCCAACAATTTTCTAAATTTTGGGGTGTGAGTCGTCATGGCTGATTTTATCTGACCCTAAGGTATTGGTGTTGTGGAAATCCTGGCCGACCCAAAACCCCCTTTGACCCACCCCTTGAAAAAGGTCAGTCTTCCCAAATAATTTCCCTTTTGGACAAAGGGTTCCCCTTTTGGGGGTAACGATCCCCCCCGGCACTGAACCCCACTCTGATGCCCCACAGGGGCCGGGCAGGACAGTTCTCCACTGCAAACCCCGGCAAGTTGGGGCCCCACACCCGTTTGGCTCCCCCCAGTAGCCCAAGTGGATCTTTTAACGGGGGTTTGGAAAGAGTGCTGGCCAAGTAGGCCACCCCCTTTTTTTGGTTTCGGGGTGTTACTGCTCCAGGCCCCCTCCCTGTGCTGTTTTGGCGACGCCCCTCCTCACTAGGAAGGGTAAAGGAAAGATGCTCTTCAGTGCCCTCCTTTTGGGTTTGCGCTGATGGAGCGGGAAATGCTCCGACCCCCCCCCCCTTTCCCCCGGGGCAGCCGCGGCGGGTATACGTGAGCGTGAAAAACCCCCCCGGGTCAGCCCTGTCAGTGGAGGGACGATGCCGCACATAGGCGGGGGGGCCCAACTAACTAGGGAAAGGGAAATTTCCCTATAGTATTTGAGTTTACCCTCCCCTAAAATTGCGGGGGGAAAAAAAGGCCCTCCCTTTTTGGGGACCCGGAAAGCGGGGGCCAAAATTCCACTCTTTTGCCGGATCCCTGCCTTTTTCGGCTGGCCCACAAACCGGGAAAATTTTCAGCATGCTGGGGCCATCTGAAAAAGTATCCGAGGGGCCCCCTTGCCCCTTTTCCCAGTATCCCTTGCCCCCGGTGCTTGCGGGTTTCTCCCCTACCCTTTTTCATCCCCAATCTCCCTCCTCCGGCTGCCCCCTGCCCCTTTCCTTTTCTTGTCCCCTGGGTGAAAATCACTCATTTCCCCAGAAAATTTGCTTCTGCCCCCAATGTCCTCCCCCCCATTTTGTCCCCCCCCGGGAATCATGTGGCCGCAGATGTAGTCCCCACGTCTCCATCCCCTGCCCAGAGAGTTTTTTCCCAGAAATCTTTCCAGGAAAAAGCAGGGTTTTCGTTTTTTCATCCCTAGCCCCGGGACTAAACAAATAACTTTGGCCCCTCCTGAATGGCCTAAACAAATTGGCTTTTTCCCCACCATGAGGGGCCAAAGGGCTGACATCAAAGTTTCCCACAGGGGATTTACTCCTTTTCCGCCTGGATCATAAAAAAAACTTTAATGGCCTTTCTCTGTTAATACATTCGTTCCAACATGTCAGGCGGGAATTTCCCAAGGGGAGGGGGAAACATCGCATACCCAAGTGTGTTGGGGGGGGCCCTTTTTTGCCCGGGCAACTGAGGAGAGTTTTCCCTGGCTTTTAGGAAGGGGATGAAGGTGCATCCCACTTTTTCCCTGGCCATTTTCGGGAATCTTTTTACGATCGGGGGAAAGGGACTTCAGGAACCTTTTCAAAACCCAAGATTGAAAAACCGTGCCCCATCGGGCGCTTGGGACCAACGCTCCCCCGGTCCCAGGCGACACCAATTTTCCCTCCCTTTGGGCCGTCACCAGGGTTTTCGATTTGCATTTGGCGGGAAAACCCAACACATCGATTTCTTGCTGCTTTGACGGGGAGCATTTCCCCCCCTGTGGGGGATTGTTTCGCCGAGGAAACCCAGGGTGTAAAAACTGTGTGAACCGCTGTCCCCTACACATTTGGAAAATGAGGGAGCAGTATTTTTTGGAGCTGAGATGGGGGGTGGGGGTGGAGGAAGGAGGGGGGGAATTGGCGCAGGGCCGAAGTTTGAAAACGTGGAGGAGGAAAGCTGCGTCTCCTGCCCCAAGTTGTTGTGTCCCTTTGGGGCGGAGGAATATTCCCCCCAGGGGCCGTAAAGGACTTGTACTGGCCCTGACCATAGTTAAAAAGCTCCAAAACTTTCCGCCCCTTGAGGCATTCCCTTGGAAAAAAAAACCGATAAGGCCCCAAAGGACGGGGACCCCCTTTTTTTCCCAAAATTTAAATGGAAGTGCGGGACTGCCTTTTTTGGGAAAAGAAATTAACGGTTTTGGAACTCTCCATCCCCCGGGCTCGGCAAACCATTAGTTTTTTGAACGGGTTGCAGAGAAAAACCATTTGGAAAGGGAGGGACTGCGCCCAAACCATTTTGGACAGGAGTACGGTCCCTTTTTGCCCCCTTAGGATGGTTGGACGCTTACTGTTGTTCTTTGCAAACCCTGCTAAATTGACGGGTGGCGCCATTGTGCAGGAGGGGGACCAAATCTGGAAGGGAGAGGGATGAAAAAGAGAAAAAAGCTCCCTTTTTGCAAAAGGTGGGGGACCCTTTTGACTGGCTGAAATTTGGGCAATCCCTGCCACTGGGCGCTGTTTTGCTGCTTTTTTCTGCGGCGGCGGGGATGGCCCAAACCAAAATTTTAAGCCCACGTTTCCCCAGGCCACCGGATGGGGTTTCTGCATGTGTTAAATCGGGGCCCTTTGGTCCCAACGTTAGCTCCATGGCCAGGGCTTCACTTTCTCCCACAGATTTTTCATATCCCCCAAAAAATTCGGCTCCTCTGGTGTTTTACAAAAAAACTGCCACACCGCCGAGAAATCGGTTTTTAAACCGCCAACCCCCGCCCCGGGGGGGACTACTCCCCGCCGCGCCTCGCGACCCCTGGGCCACTACTTTTTTGGACCTGCGAAGGGGTTTTTTTACCCCAGGGCCGCGGCCCCTCCCCCCCCCTCATCTCCCCGGTTTTCCCCTCTCCCTCCCTGACTCACGGCCACACAACCCAATTCTGGCTGCCCCGCTGCCTGGTGAAAAGCTAAACCCCCTCTTCCCCTGGGGGATGTAAAAGCCCTTTGCCCCCCCGGCCCCCCAATTTTGGGGTCGGCTAAAAATCATCATCTTTTTGTGTTTCACGTCTTTTGGCTTTTCCTCCCACCCGGGGTTTTGGTATTGAAAGAGGCTGACCCCTCCCCAACATGACCCCCCCCTTGCCACTCTCAACACCCTATCTTTCCCGCTTATGCAAAAGCGGGGATTTTGGGCCCCCCATTTCTTCGTCCCAAAGAAAGTGCTGGGGTGCCTCCTCAAATTGTTTATCCTCGCTAAAATAGGGGCGCCTGAGCCCAACCCATAGTAATCTCTGGTGAGGGAAAACCGGAGGGGAAGGGCGGGTTTGGGGACAGGGGGGGGGCCCCTCTGACCCGTTCCCGGACCATCCCAAAACTAAGGTTTGTGTTTTGATTTTCCACCCCCCCCTAAACTTTGCCCCGGGGGTTGCAATTAAACGGGAGGAAGTGGATGCCCTATTTAAAACCAATAAAAACCCCTTTTGGGTTGCAGCCCAAGCCAAAGGGGCGCTAGATGCCCCAAGCGGAAGGTTGGGGCCCCCCCCACCCCGAGTGGGCCCCCCCCTTGCTGCGACCCCCCCTTTGTTTGGTGCTGCGATTTGGGGCCCTTGAAGGGTTTTGTCCTCTCCCCATTCCCCGGTTAAAAGACCTTTCCCAAACCTTCCTGTCTGACAAAACTTTTTGGGTTCTAAAATGTAAAACCCACGGGTTTTAAAGAAGATAATCGTATATGATAAAATACAAAACCCTTTTTTTTGGGACTCCAAATAACCCAAAACAAGTTTTGGAAACCCTTGGATATAAATTGCGCTCCAAAAAGGGGCAGGAAAAAATTTAAATTTATGGCCGTTTAAAAAAAACCCCTTTTATTTTACTGAATATAAAAGCAAAAAACCCCGGGTTTTTAAATTTAAACCCTTCGGCCTATAAATTTTAAGCTACAGAATTTCTTCTAGGGGGGTAAAAAACAAAGTTTCTTTTATGAGTACAAACTGCAAAACCCAACCCCCTTAAATTTAACCCCCCGGGATGTAAATTCGCAAAAAAAAATTGAAAACCCCAAAAAACTACGGCTTTGTAGCCTGTTTTCTACGATAAAAACAAGAAAAAAAAAATTTTAATTAACCTTCCCCCCTTGTGAATTATGTTTCCCGGGAAAAAATTTGTAATTTTTTGGTGGTAAAAAAGACTTTAAATTTTTTTGTCACCACAGCAGAAAACAACGCTTTTAAAACCCCCTGGATGTAAATTGCCCGAAAAAATTGAGCAAAACCACAAACTTGTGCTTTGTAATGTTTTTAAAATTGCGTTTTTTCAAACGCTACACCCAAAGAAAAAAATTGAAATTTAAACCCTTTCCCCCTTGTGAATTGGGCCCTACAGGAAAATTTTTATTTTTTGGCCCGGGGGAAAAAGCCCATTTTTTTGGAGTCCCCCAACCAACAGAAAAAAAACCCCCTTAAATTTTAACCCCTGGATGAAAATTTTGCGCAAAAAAATTGAAGCAACCCCAAAAATAAAAGTGGTTTTTGTTTGTAAAAACGCTGTTTTTTTTAAATAAATTAAAACGGGAAAACGGGCTTAGATCCCCCTTTGGGAAATATTCAATGTGCTGTGAGCAAAAGCATTAAAATGATTATGCAGCAGCAGTGGACCACACTGGATTTCAGTTTCCAAATCCCCCCAAAAAATCAAAAATTGAAAAAAAGGGAGAACAGCCCTCTGAGAAAAAATGCTGAGACCCCCCCAAAAAATCGCTTATAAAAATCAGTTTTTTCAGTAAGAGAAATCACAATAAACCGCGGCAGCACCTTCCTGCTCAGAAACAGTGAGGGGGATGTGAGCTACCAGGTCCGCGCTCGGACTTATATAGTGCGGTACAAAATTTCCCCGCCGGTCCTGATTGGCTTCATCTCTGCACATGTCATGCAGGCTATGCCCTTTTTTCCCCCCAGAGTGCTTTGCCCATGTAACGGCCATGTGGTTTTCGGCCATTTTATTAATTAAAAGTACGCTTCGTTCCCGCGAATCACCCCCAAACTTCGACTTAAGTTTCAGAAACCGAAGTTTTCCTGAAATTCTAAACGAATTCCACTTCATTAGAATCAATTCGCAAATCTCTAGTAATAACTTCCACCATGAATAGTTTAGATGGTACAGACTTGAAGGTTTTCCTCCTGCACATTGGGCTCTCCAAGCTCAGAAGCAGGAAGTTTCATAGAGTTGACAACATTGTTAATCCATCCTACAGTGAGAAGCCAGGCTTCGGTCCTATCTTAAAGGGCCAGCATTTTTTTTTAACTGAATTACAGATTAAATGCTTTTATTTCTCTAATTAAATATATTGGGCGACATGTATGAAATTTGGCGTTTAAACGGCATATTTAATGTGCATAATAATAGTCTAGAATGCGCTTGATTTATGAACCCGCTCTACAGCGGGTCATAAATCAGGTGCATTCTAGTGCTTGTACGACATTTCTGGCTCAAGTATACCACTTTGAAAGTGCTATACCTGTTCCAGCAGTAATGCGCCTAAAAATGCCATAGTGAAGCTATAAATCTATAGCGCCCCGCCTCCTGCACGCCCTCGAGATCGGGCGCATTACAAAGTGCCGCAGGCGCTATGTAATGCGCCTGATAATGGCGTGCGAGGCTTTTAAAAATGTAGCGAACGGGGCTGCGCCTGATATCGGGCTGAAAAGATGGCAGATATCTGGAACAGCCCCGTTCATACATGCCGCCCATTGTGCTTACATTTTAGTCTTCTATTACTTCATTACGTCCTCTGGAGGTGAGTTCCTTGTTCCTGACTTCTACAGGTGTCTGCACAGACTTTGACTTCCTCTTCCCACGCATTATCACTGAAAGGAAGCAGCAAGTCAAGGTAGCTTTTACTGTGACTAACGTGAAGATTACAATAGCGTCTAGAAGTTACTTGTGCAATCTCAGTAAAAAAGGATGTCAGGGCTAATTGTAGCTATTCAGTCCTGACATCTAAAAGGACCATCTCCGCTGTGCATAGCACCACAAAAGAATAGAAACAATGTAAAAACACAACAATAATACATTTGTTCTGATTTGATTTTAGAGAAGCATTTCACCACATGACTTTATTGGTGTTGTATGTTTTGAAGGTGTCTTTTTGTTTATTTGATTATGTGTATATGAGTAAGTAATGACGTTCCATTTGCAAAGTCATCCCCTACCACTGCAGACACTATAGAAGCGCCTGCTGACTAGCGTACATGCGTGCTAGTCAGATAGGCTGTGGTTTCTATAGTATAGCTGTCCATAGCCCTCACCAAACAATATGTTACACTATATACAAAGTCGTGTGACAGTCTGTTTGGGGTGGGCGGCCACATTATAGAAGCTATGACCTCCTGACTAGTGCACATGCAGGCCAGTAGGCACTTCTATAGTGTATGCAGTAATAAGGGATTACGTTCTGAACGGAATGTCATCACTTCCTGAAACACACATGATAAAAATAAACATAAAAACACACCTACAAAACATATAACATCGATTACAATCTCTAAGTATAGTGTAGCCCATAGTGAGCCTAATAATATAAAAAGAACCAGACGACCCTTTTAACTCTGCAAAGATGTCTCAGAATGTCCTTTTGGTCTCTGTAAGACTGGAGAACAGGTTTATTACATTCCCTGCCTTCCCAAACACTGTATATACGGTGCCTAAGAAATCTTTAGACCTCCTGCTTCTGTCCCTGGTGATCATGTGACCGGGTAACTGCAAAAAAAAACAACAAGTTATGTCAAAACTTCCAACAAAGGTAAAATTCATTAAAAAAAACATTGATGGCCTACACTGTAAGACTTGGCTCCGCCCTCCAACCCTAAAACTATATATCAAGATTTAAAAGTTCTGAAACGTATAACTTTCACAATTCCAAGAGTTATTTTAGTGCCACTTCTTGCTAGAAAAATTTGAAAACAGGCATTGTTTTAGTGTAAGGATATGTGCACACGACGTGTTGAATACGTTTTTACAATACGTAAAACTTATTGCGTAAAACATGTCAAAATACATACTACAAAGTGTGATACATATGTGGATACGTTTTCTGGACTATTGTTTCTATTGGTTTTCAAATGAGTAAAACGGACAATACATATTTTACATTGAAATCAATTAAAACTGAATGGAACATTGTTAAATACGTATTTCGGTATGTAATGCGTATTTCACAAATTCCATGTGAACATACCCTTACTGTTTTCCCTGATATTATAAAAAAAAAAGTGTAATGTAAAGATTACATGAAAACAGCCTTATTTGTCCCAGAAAAAAAGGCAAAAAACGTAGTAGATTAACTGAGCGCAAGAAAGCTTAACACTGTTCATGCCCATATGTACTAAAAAAAAATGAGAATGTGCCTAGTCTGAAACGGGGAAGAAGGGAAGCAATTAAAGCGTAGTAATATGCGATTTTCTCATAAAGGATTTAAAAGCGATACCTCTGTTATCTGGTTTTATTTTGTTGTGTCTGTAGCATGTTTGCTTAGCCAAATAGCCAGATTGCATTCACAAAACTTTTATCCGTCTAGCCAGGAACTGGAGGTGTAGAACAAGTGCCAGATTTATTCATTTGGATCTGAAAGTTATACTCTCTGCCAGTTCCGTAAGCCTGATGCAGGAAAAAATCATGATAGATTGTATCAATTGTCTGACTTGATGCTAAGCCTTTGTTTCTAATTTATATTTTATTTTAATCAAGCTGACTTATCTAGTAAATTAATACAAGGGAAAAATGCAGCTTACTGCCTGCCCCAATTGAAGTTAGATTCTCGTGGATGATCTGTAAACTGGTGCACAGATAGCCATCCAGACCTAGAGGCATATGATAAATCTAAAAAAGAAATGTTTTTGTCCAGCATCCACCAAAGGAAGATGAAAAAATAAAATTGCATACTTAATACAGTATGTTTACATGTTGCTGTTTTCTCCTAAAGATTTTAAATGCTAAATGACAAATGGGAAGTAGATGTTTTTAGTTGGTGTTTGATACACTATTCCTCACTATGATTAAGAGCCTGAGAAGCTAAAACGCATCAGGAGGACATGAGCCTAAGTGCACAGTTCTCTTTTTAATCGTATCTATTAGAGTGGGATTTTATTTTTATCTTCCTTTGGTGGATGTTGGACAAACACTTTTCTTTTTTGACTTATTTAGTACTTGATCGTATACTTTTTCTATTTCAACATACAAACTCCTTTATCTGTATGTTAAACACGGATACAGAAATTTTAGTCATAAACATACAGTAAACATAATGGGGATACACGTTAAACCCTCAGAGACACAATCCAATAACCAGTCCAAGCTCATCCCCACAATATATCTCCCAGTATTATGACTGCTGAAGGTCCTCACCATTTAACTTTGTGCCCATATTCACCTGGGGTGCACCTTGCACTGCATCCCATTAAATCTTTTTACTCCCATAATTATACGTTCTCTCATTTTCTAACTGCATGTCTTCCAGCACTGTTATGGAAATTACTGCTACTAGCTGCGCTGATGCATTGCATTAAATCCAACTGCAGGACAACCAAATTTTATACTTCAGGCGCAGACAGAAATGCCTTGGCAATAACACCACTGGAGCATAAAAATGTGGCCAAGAATCTCTTTTGTGACTCCCATATTAGAGCAGTTGTTGGAACCCTGTATAACCTCTTTCAGCTCACAAAAAGTGTGCTAATAGCTTGCTTACCCAGCCTTCTCACTTTACAATATATTTTGGGAAGGACAATCTTCCTCTGTTTAGCACTTTCAGAACACTTTGAAAAAAATGGTGCAAGGCTGCATCGTAATGCAAACACACAGAAACAGATCAGTAGCACTCAGCAGTCATAAGAAGTCTTCCTCTTTGTCCTCTTTGGTCCCCTAGGAATTGTGATCAGAGGTGCTTCTTTTGTCTTCTCAATGTCGACTCTTCTCCATGATGACAAGGTAGCTTGTCTCCAGTAGGATTTTATGAGGATATGATTTGAACTAAAGCACTGTGAATTAGCCATCTGTTGCCTTAAAAACTCAACTCATCACCTCAGGTTAAGGTTTTCATAGACTTTTACTAGCAGTTGGCTGGATGAGATATTCCTTGTTATTCCCTTGTACACATGCCTGCTCAGCCAAATATGCATGTGCTGTTAATAGAGTGAGACGCTCCCAAATACTTTTGTCAGGGTTAGGGCATGTCCCCAAGGCACGGGTTTGCGGACGTTTTTTGAGACGGTTTGCGTTTTTCTTCTGTCTGGTTTTTCGGACGGAATATGTGCATGTCAATGCGGAGCGGGAGGGCTTTTCTCCGCTCATCGCTCAAATACCGGTCGGATAAACCGACCGGTATTTGTCCATTGCTGTGTAAACGGCCTATTAAGTAGTTTCCACTTGATCAATTCCCTACATTGTGAAATTGCCCTACAAGTAATTCCCTGTACAGGCATAGGGTGACACACCTACTAAAATGGCTATCTGAAATTCAACACCACTCTGGGTAGTAAAGTCTAGGCAATTTCTAGGTTTTTCATCAGAACCCACTGCAAGGCAGGTTAGATTTGGCTGCTAGGGCGTTCCAGTTGTATCTGCAGAAATTATGTTAGAAAACAGGTGCAAATGGGAGAGAGAGCCAGAAACTAACCAAAGAGTACTAGATGGAATCAGGAACACAATATCCAATAGAGCAGACGAGCGAAGTCAATAACAAGCCGTCCTCAAAAGGCACAACATTACGGATGATCCAAATCAGAGAGCAGAAAAGTAACCAGGAAACAGGCCAGTCAGAAACCAAGAGAGGATTTGAACAAAGCACACCTCTCTATTACTATCAATGGGGATTAGTCAGCAATCTGTTTTGTCACCACACGGCCGACACTATCCCTCTCTTATTATTACTGTTACCCAATGCAACCAGAGTAGTGAATAGAATCGAGTTACCGTCAGAAGCCCAATACCATGTGATAGTCTGCTTATGTGGCAGCTGTAGGCTGGTATTTTTAAAGTGGCAATGAACAAATATCCATGGATGTTCCCATCATGAAAGTTTGACTCGTTACAAACATGTTTTTTTAAATTATGTATTTAAGAAAAAAAATAGGGATCTCATGGCTAGGGAATTATTAAGTTTTTTTGTTTTTTAACCCCTTAACACCTTGGACTTATGCATACGTCCTGGGGCTCGTGCAAACTCTGTTTTACAGCTGACATCCCGCAGCATCGTTCCCGACTGGAGATCACTCCTTTGGGTGGGGGAGGATAACCCCTTAGTTATCGCGACCTAGTGGTCGAGACACAGAAAGAGCGAGCTTCTTCTGTGGGCATGGCTGAGTATCATGAGTGACAGTTGTCATAGAAATCAGTACACAGCAATAAGCTGTGCGTAACTACCTGCATGTTAATTAACCCGCATGGTGAAAAGCTATCAAAAAATTTAAAAAAATGCCCAAGTGGTGCCAATTAAAATTTCAGTTCTTCTCGCAAGAAAAAGCCCTTATACAGCTGTGTATAAAAAAAATAAAAAAAGTTATGGCTATCGGAATATAGCGATGCATAATTATTGTTTTACACAATAAAAACACTTTTTTTTATAGCATAAAAAACTATATAAATTGGGTATCATCGTAATTGTATCGACCCACAGAGTAAAACGAACTTGTCACATTGTACTGCATGGTGAGTGCTGTTAAAAGAAAAAACACTTATAGGATTCCAGTATTTTCTTCACCCTGCCTTCCAAAAAATGGATTTAAAACCGTTCAAAAAGCCTTGTCCCAACAAAAATGATATCAATAAAAAGTCAAATAATCCCGCAAAAAACAAGCTACTACATAGCTACATACAGGGAAAAATAAAAAAGTTATGGCTCTCAAACTATGGCGATGCAAAAACGTGTTTTCCTGTTTGATTAAAAGTGTTTTTATTGTGTAAAAGCAGTAAAACATAAAAACAAATTACAAATTGGGTATTGCTGTAATCGTATTGACCTGCTGCGTAAAACTAGCATGTCATTTATACCACACGTTGACGGCTGTAAAAAAATAAAAATCACTACCAGGATTGCTGTATTTTGTTCAAAATGCCTCACAAAACCTTAATAAAAAGTGATCAGTGTTATATAAACCCCATATTGGTACTAATAAAAACGTCAACTCATCCTGCAAAAAACAAGCCCATAATCAGCTCCATAACGTTATGTCTCTTAGACTATGACGACATAAACGTTGTTTATAAATGCATTTCTATTGTGTAAAAGTAATAAAACATAAAAACCTATATAAAATTTGTATTGTTTTTATTGTAACAATCCACATAATAAAGTTATCCTGTCATTTATACCATACGGCGAACACTGTAAAAATGAACCCCAAAAAACAATGGCGGAACTGCGTTTTTTTTCTCCCCATTTTCATAGCCCAATCCTAAAAAAACGATGGAACACATATGCGCCCAAAATACACAATACAATCCTAGATGAGATCCATGAGGGATGTTGAATCCAAAATGGGACAACTTCTGGAAGATTTCACCTGTTCTGGTACTTTGGGGGCTTTGCAAACGCGACATGGCACCTACCAAAATCTGCCTTCCAAAAGCCAAATAGCGCTCCCTCCCTTGTACACCCTGGCATGTGCCGAAATATCAGTTTAACACCCACATATAGGGTATTGCCATACTTGGAAGAAATTGTGTAACAAAATTTTAGGGGCTTTTTTCCCAGAATTCCTTGTAAAAATGAAAAATTATAAGCTAAAATAGCAGATTGTTGAAAAAAAATATTTAATTTTCATAGCCTAATACTAAAAAATTTTGTGAAACACCTGTTGGGTTGATATGCTCACTACACCACTGGATATATTCCTTAGGGGGTCCGCAAACCTGAAATGGCACCTAAATAAAGTTGTAATGAAAAGTTAGTTATGAACTATTTTGTGGTGAATAATTATCTGTCTTGTACGCAGAAATTTTAGAACTTTGAAAATGACAAAATTTTTCCAAATTTTCACGAAATTCTGATATTTTTCACAAACTAACAAGGAAAATTTTATGGACAAATTTCTTTACTAACTTAAAGTTACAATGTTACGAGAAAAACAGCCTCTGAAATCACAGGTAGGTAAAAGCATTAAAAATGTTATTCTCACATAAAGGGTACACTTGACAAAGATTTAAAAAAATTTTTGGCTGTTGTTAAGGAAGGACAAAACTGGCTGGGACCAGAAGGGGTTAATAGAAGTATTTAATTGTATTAATTACTGCCTTTGTTTTTATAACAGTCTATAGTTAGTAAAATTAGCTTGTATCTTACTTTTACATGAAATATACTAATGTTCATCCCATGCTTTAAATATGAAAAACATTAGTTTGCTTCAGAGTCCAATAAAATTAAAAATTAACTTGTACTTACCTCTGCCATTTACTGTTCTTCCAAATAAATTCTGAACCTCAGGCCCCCAAGAGATAGCTTGCCACCATAGGCACCTACCCATGGGTGGCTGGAGGCATATTTGGTCCTATTTGTTTCTGATCTTTATGTGAAGGTTCAATTAATAACAAATAAGGGGGTTGTGCTTAATTAATTTTCATGACAATTTACTGAAATGAGAATTACACTTCAAATATATCATGAGGACACCTCACTCTACACCAGGGGTGTCAAACTCAAGTCCGTGGGCTAAATCTGGCCTGCAGGGTAATTATATTTGGCCCATGAGTAACAGCCAGGCAGTTTACAGAGGAGAAGAGGAAGAAGGCAGGAGCTGTCATTACACTGCTCTCAATCAGCCTCTCGCTCTGCATAGAGCAGAGAAGGAACCAAGTGGCAGGAGAAATAACTCAGACAGGGGAACAACTGATAAAGCACAGTAAGATGACTGATAAGATAAGAGGAGCTCACTGGGAGAAATATGGATTCTGAGCCTCAACACTTAACCCTTCTAGCTCCTTCTCAGCCCAAGTATCTCTGCAGGCAGCAGGGTACTTCGAATGGAGACACTGCGCTATGCAGCACTGAAGAAGCATTGTGAAGACCACAGGACACAGTGAGTTAACTGACTGTGGTCTGTACAAATAAAGTGGGTACTAGCATGCGACTTTGTCCAAGTTTTTAATTTTGGCCCACTGTGTATTTGAGTTTGGCACCCCTGCTCTACACCTTAATCAAAAGCTAATTCCAGTTGTTTGTATTCTTAGAATACAGGTAATGTTGGAATAAAATCCAGCGTGTACTTTCACAACAGGCGTCCAAGGCATTGGAATTACTCTAAATGTTGAAGATTTGTTCAGTTAAGAATGAAAGGTGTGGGGGCCTCTGATAAAAAAAAAAGGGTGTTCCCACTTAATTCTAATATCAAAGGGGTTTTCTCACCATGTTGTTTTACAGAGCCATAGCCAGCTGCAGACTCACACTCCTGGTTAGGCTGTAGGTGGTTCAATAGCAGTGATTGGCATATCAGCGCTGCTATTCCTGTTAGTGACATGAGTGCAGGAAGTTTATAATCTGTAAAGCACAAAGTTTCAGAGCTCTAAGAGTTAAAACTTGTCAGCAGGGAGTGACTCACGGTCATGGTCAGACAACAGCTTGTAGCAATTAGATAAGAGAGAGCAGAGAGAGGTGGTCGGTAACCAAGAGAAACTTGTGTACACTAGCAGTACAAAAACTACAAAAACTAATACCTTAGGGATCGATACACACAGATAAAAAATAACCTTTAATTCAATATATTAAAAAACGGGAAGGAAAATCCCTGTTATATAAATCCTACAGAAACAGCGGAGAACCCACCCCAAAAGTGGCGACCCCGCTCTCGAACCTACCATAAATGCCCTACACCGTCCCTCACCCGTGTACAATTAACACTAAAGAGAAAAAAATATACAGAAAATACTTAACAAAACTCAATGCACAACCAACAAAAATAAGACACAAAAATACCCCTTATCCCGGACCTAGTGGGAAAGAGTAAGACAATAATTCCCTGTCCCAACGTGTTTCCAGGTGGCGGTTTTCATCTCTGTCCAGCTTATACAACGGAGGCTAAACTTTACTGTTATCTTCAGCATCATACATCTAACAGCACAGTGAAGGCACGTAAGCAGTATCCTATTGCCTATTGTTTATATCATTATCCTTACCCATTGATGCGATAATGTTTTTATGGCACTGTTCCGATTTTTGCTGAGTATATTTCGGCGTTCTTAATGCTTTATCATATTTTGTGTATTGGACCTGATTATTGATGCACCACACCAGCTGACCTCATTATAAAGTAATAGGTGTGTACTGTTCCCTGATGAACCCACGATATCTGTGGGGGAAACACGTTGGGACAGGGAATTATTGTTTTACTCTTTCCCATTAGGTCCGGGTTAGAGCTATTTGTGTGTTTCACTTTTGCTGGTTGTGTGTTCAGTTTTGTTAAATATTTTTTGTATATTGTTTTTTCTTGTGTCTATGGTACACGTGTGAGGGACGGTGTAGGGCATTTAGGGTAGGTTCGAGAGCCGGGTCGCCCCTTTTGGGGCGGGTTCTCCGCTGTTCGTGTAGGATTTATCAATAGGGTATAACAGGGATTTTCCTTCCCGTTTTTTAATATATTGAATTAAAGGTTATTTTTTATCTAATTGTATCGAGCCCTAAGGTATTAGTTTTTGTAGTTTTTGGTTTGCTTTTTGGATATACCGGGCATATCTATCTGGGGGGATCTCCTTCCCCGTTATATTTAGGAGATAGGTAGTTTTTTCTGTACACTAGCAGTAGACAAAATCTTATTTATCTCCTGAACAAAGGAAAATCAAAACAACAACATATTGGTAAGTCTTTATTTACCTTTGTCTACATGTTTACCCATTAAGCCGAATGCCTGAAAAGTACTTAATGACCAGCACATTTTTTTTTGTTTTTGCCAGTTCTCAGCACTGCTGTGGTGCCGGGTGTCACAAACCCGGGTGTCTGCAACGCCACCAAAAGACGTCGCTGCAGACAAATAACCTGCACCATCTGACGTCAAAAGTCGGTGGGCGGTCGTTAAGGGGTTAAGCTAATCATTGTGCTGAGAAACCCTTTTAGTAGCTGGTGTAGGATGAGTGGACTGTGAATAGGAAAGTGGATAGTAAGGACATCTGGGGATACTAATGTTGCTGCCACCTTTGTTGCTTGTTTTTAATATATCTGGATAGTTTAGTAAGAGTCTCACCATGAAGGGAAAACATCTTATGACAACATTCATAAGTTTAGAAATTTAACACAACTGCAACAGATTAGTTGGCTGACACTTCTGCAGAAGATTTGTGTGTATAGATGTACTGTTAACTAACTCCTGCAGGATCCAGTGGATAAAATTATGGCTGGGTAATAACCTTGTAATAATAAGTTAATTCCATTATTGTTTATGTCACGGATGTAGGTTGATTCTCAGGAGAAGGTGACACCGACTTTTGGGAGAAGCGATTAAGAACAAGAGGCTTCAGAAGAGAGACATGGAAGGAGTTTGGGATGTGTAGAGTAGGGAGCAGACGGAGCTTGTGGAACACTGGATTGAGACGCTTGATGACCTCAAACAGTCCCAGAAATCTTGGGCCCAACTTGACACTGGGAACCTTTAGCTGGACATTTCTGACCGAGAGCCAGACCTTATCTCCGGAGTTGAAGGTGGGAGGAAGTCTTTGTCTCCTATCCGCCTGGAACCTGGTATGGGAAGAAGCCCGTAGATGGGCCCGCCAAGTGTCCTGCTATACAGAGTTGATGTCCTGAATTTGGGCATCCACCGCAGGGACATCAGATGAGGTGGAGAGAGGGAGGGGTGGGCGGGGATGTAGTCTGTAAACAGTATAGAATGGGGAAGCCTCGGCAGATTCAGATTCCAGTGAATTTTAAGAGAATTCTGCCCAGGGAATAAGAACTGCCCAGTTGTAATGAGGGGCAAAGACAAAATGGTGCAGGTAGTTCCCCAACACCTGATTTACCCTCTCAACTTGACCATTCATCTGGGGGTGATAGGCAGATGAAAAATCCAACTGTATTTCGAGATGGTTACACAGAGCACGCCAGAATCTTGAAACAAACTAAACACCTCGGTCAGATACAATGTGTAACTACTAGTAGTCCATGTAAATGGAAAATATGATGGCAGAAGTGATAAGCAAGTTGAGGGGCAGAAGACAGACCGGGCAGAGGTACAAAGAGAGACATCTTGGAGAAGCGATCCATCACCACCCAGAAGGTTGTATTGTTTTAAGAAGCTGGAAAAACTGTGATAAAATCCATGCCGACATGGGTACAGGTTCTTTCAGGAACTGGCAGTGGTTGAAGGAGACCGGCTGGTCAAAGGCATGGGGTCTTATTGTGGGCACAAGTAGTACAGGCGAGGACAAAATCTTTAATGTCCCAAAACAGATTTGGCCACCAGTAGTAGCGGGAAGAAAGAGAAAAGGATTTCCGGATTCTAGGGTGGCCAGCCAGCCGAGATGAATGTCCCCATATCAGGATCTTCTGGCGTAAGGCTGGAGGCACGTAGGTTCTCCCTGGTGGAATGCGTTGGAGGTCAATGGGAGCTACAGAAATTAAACGGTCGAGAGGCACAATGAATTGTGAAAAAACTTTGAGACTCTCGGTTCACATATTTTGATCAAAAGATGTTTAAGCTGCCCACGACTTTCAACGTGATCTCAAAATCGGGCAGTCCTATCCTATCTTTACCTCTCAATCAAGCCAATCAGGCCTCTCGCTGGGTCAACCGACCTCCATTATTCAGAGAGAAAAAAATAAAAAACACACAACCTGCAAAGCTGCCCTTCTTATGACAGCCTGTGAGAGTGGGCGGGGACAGAAACACAAAATGGAAGCACCCCTTCCTTTCCATCTAGGTTAAAAATCAATGTACACCAAGTATAACGTATGTTTCTGCACACAAAAACATTTCTGAAAAAACGTATGCAAACCTGGGTGCCACTGGCAGGGCTGCGGCACACATGTAATTATACATGTACACACACAGACCGCCGCCAGTGGCACATTTCTGCAAAAAGGGCAATACACTACGTGGAAATCCCTAAAGAAGCATTTATGCTATCTATCATACATGAAAAAACTGTGAGACTCTCGGTTCACATATTTTGATCAAAAGATGTTTAAGCTGCCCACGACTTTCAACGTGATCTCAAAATCGGGCAGTCCTATCTATCTTTACCTCTCAATCGAGCAATCAGGCCTCTCGCTGGGTCAACGACCTCCATTATTCAGAGAGAAAAAATAAAAAACACCCAACCTTTTTTTTATTTTTTTTTATTTATTTTTTTTTTATTTTTTTTTTTTTCTCTCTGAATAATGGAGGTCGGTTGACCCATGTGAGAGGCTGATTGGCTCGATTGAGAGGTAAAAGATAGGATAGGACTGCCCGATTTTGAGATCACGTTGAAAGTCGTGGGCAGCTTAAACATCTTTTGATCAAAATATGTGAACGAGAGTCTCAAAGTTTTTTCATGTATGATAGATGCATAAATGCTTCTTTAGGGATTTCCACGTAGTGTATTGCACAATGAATTGTGGCACAGTATCTGAAGCACGGGAGAGGGCATCCGCCCTTATGTTTTTACCCGCTGGCCTAAAATGAAGTAGAAAATTAAAACGAGCAACAAAGAGGGACCACCTGGTTTGACGGGGTTTCAGGCGCTGAGCAGACTGTAGATACATCAGATTCTTGTGATCCATGTAGATATTAATTGTATGGCGGGCCCCCTCCAGAATATGTCCACTCTTCTAGAGCCAACTTAATAGCCAGTAATTTGCGGTCTCCAATAGTGTAATTCTTCTCCGCAGGTGATGTTTTTCCACTGGAAAATTTTTGCAAAAGAACCACACTGGCCCCCATGGAAGATGCGTCAACTTCAAGGAAGAATGGCTTCTCTGGATCAGGATGACACAAGATTGGGGCAGACTTCAAGCGATTAAATGCCTCTTCAGCCTCTGGCGGCTATAACTTAGGCATTCTTTTTGGTTAGAGAGACTATGGGCGCTACGACGGTGGAGAAGTGAGAAATAAACTGCTGGTAATAATTAGCAAAACCCAGGAAGCGTTGAATGGTCTGGAGCCCCACCAGACGAGGCCATTGCAAGACAGCAGTCAGCTTGACAGGATCCATCTGTAAACCTCTGTCAGAAACTATGTAACCTAGAAAAGGAAGACTGGATTGCTCCAAGACACATTTCTCAAGCCTGGTGTAGAGTTGATGGGTTCGCAAGTGCCTGATAAATTGACGAATATGGGCCAGATAGCTTTCTACATCTGGGGAGAAAACCAGGATATCGTGTAGGTACGCTATGATGCAGACATATAGGAGATCTCTAAATATCTCATTAATGAAGTTATGGAACACAGCTGGTGCATTGCACAGCCCAAAGGGTATGATTAGATATTCAAAGTGGCCATCACAGGTGTTGAAAGCAGTTTCCCACTCGTCCCCCTTGAAGCGGATCAAGTTGTAGTCTCCCCGCAAATCGAGCTTAGTGAAAACCTTGGCCTCCCGTAGACGTAAACAATTCCAAGATCAGAGGCAGTGGATACCTGTTCTTTACGGTTATTTTGTTAAGCCCGCGGTAGTCAATAAAAGGACATAGTGACCCATCTTTATTCTCCACGAAGAAGAAGCCCGCCCCGGTGGGTGAAGAAGATTTACAGATGAAGCCCTTTAAGAGATTCTCTTGAATGTATGTGGACATAGCTTCAGTCTCTGGAACAGATAGCGGGTAGACCCTGCCCCAGAGAGGAGTAGAGCTAGGCAGCAGGTCAATAGCACGGTCGTAAGAGTGATGTGGCGGGAGAGGTTTGGCCTGTTTCTCGGAAAAGACATCAGCAAGGTCCTGATAGTGACTAGGTAGACCTGTCAGTGGCTTGGTAGACGTCAGTGGTGAAGTGGGATGTACCAGACGAGGTGCGGTAAGGCAACGGGAGTGACAGGATCCCAGCGTGTGACTTCACCCGTTTTCCAATTAAGTATTGGGGCATGACTCTGAAGCCAAGGAAGACCAAGCAGAAGTTTCGAGGAGGAATGGGGCAAGACGTGGAACACAATTTTTTCCTGATGTAGGGCCCCTAATAGAAGCATCATTGGCACCATGCGGAACTGAATTGTGTATTTCAGGCATTCCCCATTAACAGAAGAGATGAACAAGGGCCTTTCAAGGTGGATCACTGGTAGCTGATGCTTGGAGACGTCTATAAAGAGTCTGTACAGAGTCGATGAAAGCAGTGGCTTGGAACGACATCTCAGGTGCGACACTGATCGAGACTGGCATGGTTAGGCGTGGAGACACAGTATGCACACCTAGGAAAGGGCCTCTCCCACGAAGCCTAGGTGTGAGAGTTTCTTGGTCACAGTAGACAATCCCGGATGAAATGTTCAGTGCTGCTGCAATAGAAACAGCGGTGCTGCTCGTGTCGCTGAGTACGCTTTTCCACAATCAGGTGGGCCGTGTCCACTTGCAATGGGTTTGTCCTTGGGAGACATTGATGGAGGAAGTGGAGGCCAATGGGACACCGGAGCAAAGCGTGGAAAGCGGCGTTGGCGGGGGGACTGGCGTTGCGAGTGAAGTTCCTGCTGTCTCTCCGTGAAGTGTATATTGATTCGGGTATCCAAGCAGATCAGATCATCCAGAGAAGACAGAAGGTCTTGACCAGCTAACTTGTCCTTAATTCTCCCGGCGAGGCCTTGCCAGAAGGTAGCTACAAGAGCCTCGTTGTTCCATTCAAGTTCTGAGGCTAGTGTGCGGAATTGCACCGCACACTAACCCACCAAAGAGCCGCCCTGATGGAGGCGAAGCAGAGCTGCTGCCGAAGATGTATGCCCTGGTTCCTCAAAGACGTTGCAGAACACTTGTAGAAACGTCTGAATGTTAGCTGTCTCAGGGTTTCACCACGGTTCCAAATTGGGATAGCCAAGGCTTCACCAGATAAGAGGCTGACTACAAAGCATCATATTGTGGTGGAAGGGACAGATGCAGCGTGGGCCCCGATGATTTAGCAGAAATCACAGCAGGTGGAGTGACAGCAGAAGAAGGTGCAGCTGTGGTTATGGGCATACGGGCAGCAAGGTTCTGCATCATGACAACGAGTTGATCGATGCGTTGACTCTGTTGGGTCACTGCAGTCGTGACGTCTCGGATATCGGGTAGAGGCACCCTGGCGGAATCCATGGCCAGAGTATACTGTCACAGATGAGGTGGATTCACTAGACCATCACAAGCGATGGTATAAGCCACACCAGGAAGCGGAGTCTAAGTAGCCTCTGGTGTTCCCCAGAACCCGCCGCAAAGCAGATCGGACTTGCTGCGGCGGGAAACTACTAGGTCGCTACTCCTGACGTGACTTGCTTGCGATTGCAGCTGGGGTGCAGCGTAGTACAGAATCGTTATACAGAGACGTAGTCTGGGACAGATGGTAAGGTCAGGGTGGACGGCAGGTAACGTCAGGGCCGCCGATAGGGCAGTACAACCAGTACTGCTCTACCGGGACCAGCCGGACTGTGAAGCCGCCCCCTTGCTTCACAGAGAGTATCTTAATAGTATGCACGTTTGTCTGACGCGCATACAATTAAGATGAACGGCTCCCTGCCCCTGCCGTACATCGCTCTGCAGGCGGCGTGGCGGAAGTGATGTTATATCGCCTCCTGCCGAGCTTTCTGTTCTTGGCCCCAAGCCTAAAGCAGTAGGCATGGGGCTGGGAGGAGACTGAGATGCCGGAGGAGCGAGGAAAGGTAAGTAATTAGCTACGGGGGGCCCTAATGACTGGGGGGGACCTATGCCTACAGTGGGCCCTAATGACTGGGGGGGGGAACTATGGGACACTAGGGGGCCCTAATGACTGGGGAGGGGAAACTATGCCTACAGGGAGCCCTAATGACTGGGGGGGGACTATGCCTACAGGGGGCCTAATGACTGGGGGGGAACTATGCCTACAAGGGGCCCTAATGGCTGGGGGGGAAATATGCCTACAGGGGGGCCCTAATGACTGGGGGAACTATGCCCACAGGGGGCCCTAAAGCATGGGGGGGGACTATTTCCTACAAGAGGCCCCTAATGACTGAGGGGGAACTATGCCTACAGGGGGCCCTAATGACTGGGGGGGGGAACTATGCCTAAGGGGGCCCTAATGACTGGGGGGGGAACTTTGCCTACAGGGGGCCCTAATGACTGAGAGGGGGGGGGGAACTATGCCTACAGGGGGCCCTAATGACTGGGGGGAATTATGCCTACAGGGGGCCCTAATGACTTGGGGGGAAACTATGCCTACAGGGGGCCCTAATGACTGGAGGAGGGGGGCTATGCCTACAGGGGGCCCCAAAAGATTGGGGAAAATAACTATTTGCTACAGGGGCCTAATGACTGGGGGGGGAAACTATTGCCTACAGGGGGTCCTAATTTTACAGGGGGGGGATATTCTGCTACAGGGCGGCCCTAATTTACAGGGGGTGGACTATTCTGCCTACCGGGGGGCCTAATCTACAGGGGGGGACTATTCTGCCTTAAAGGCGGGGCCCCAATCTACAGGGGGGGACTATTCTCCTCAGGGGCCCGAATCTACAGGGAGGGGACTATTCTGCCTACCGGGGGGCCCTAATCTACAGGGGGGACTATTCTGCCTACAGGGGGCCCTAATCTACAGGGGGGGGGACTATTCTGCCTACAGGGGGGGCCCTAATCTAAAGGGGGGGGGACTATTCTGCCTACAGGGAGGCCCTAATCTCCCGGGGGACTATTCTGGCCACAGGGGGCCCTTATCTACAGGAGGGGACTATTCTGTATACAGGGTGGAACTAATCTACAGGGGGGGGGGACTATTCTGCCTACAGGCGGTCCCTAATCTACAGGGGGGGACTATTATGCCTATAGGGGGGCCCTAATTACGGGGGGGGACTATTCTGCCTACAGGGGGCCCTAATCTACAGGGGGGGCTATTTCTGGCTACAGGGAGCCCTTATCTATAGGGGAGACTATTCTGTCTACAGGGGGGCACTAATCTACAGGGGGGGACTATTCTGCTACAGGGGGCCCTAATCTAAAAGGGGCGGGGGGATATTTCGTTTACAGGGGGGCCCTAATGTACAGGGGGGACTATTTTGCCTACAAGGGGGCCCTAATCTACAGGGGGGGACTATTCTGCTGCAAGGGGGCCCTAATCTACAGGGGCCCTATTCTACCTACAGGGGAGGCCAAAGCTCCAGGGGGCCCCCATTATACCTACATGGGAACCCTAAGCTACCGTCCGGGGCCCAAAGGCTGCCTACGTCTCCCAAGTTAAGCTACCCCGGGGGGTGTAAGCTTACCTAGCTACCGCGGGGCCCATTGTACCTACATTACCGACTGGGGGGGGCCATAATAACCAGGGGGTAATTACCATTTGGGCCTTTTTAGATGAGGAGTTGGTACATGGGGGGGAGAGGGGGCACTCAGTTGGGAAAATGATTAAAAAAAAGTGAGGAGTCTCAGGTGTTTGTGTTGTAAATTCTACAAGGATGAGTGGTGGAGGGGAGTAAGTCATCAGGAGGTGGACCAAACAGAGAAGAAAAGGGAAAGTGAACGACTCCTCAGACAAGATGTCACCTGTGAGGCCGAAATGTAAGTAAACATTTGCAAAGAAACATGTGAAACCCGGGATCACCACTTGGGGGTCACGGGATAAGGAAATTTTGGTCTTTGGTGTAATGGTTTTTATTCTTAACAGTAGGCGGTATTATTCATTTTGTTTGTTGGAGATATGTGGTGTTTGATGTGCCTATTATTGGGTGTTTGTATATTGTTGTTTGTTTTGTATTTGGTCTTGGTTTCATAGTTTTAATTGTAAGGCGAAAAAAGACGAGATCCATCCAGTTCAGCCGTTGTGTAAGGTTTGATCCAGGGAAGGCAAAAAAACCCCTGAGGAGAAGCCAATTTCCCCATTTTTGGGAAAAAAATTTCCCTTTCCCCCCCAATCTGGCAATCGGAAAAATCCCCGGGTCAAAGACCCCTTTCCAAACCCAGACACTATAAAAATTGCTCTTTCAGTAAAGAATCCCTTTTTTTATGTAGAAACTTTTTTTTCCTGAGACTGGGGATGCCCCTTGTTCAGAATAAGCCCGGGTAAAAAAAAAATAAATCTTGGGAGAATTCTATATTGATTTTTTAGAGAACATTAATTCGTTAAAACAGGAAAGGGAGCCCCAAGGATCGCACATATGAATTATCATAATTTAAAGAGATGAGGGTTAGATTTGGGAGGGAAAAACGTCTTTAATTCTTCGATGGTTTTGTCGTCATAAAAAAAATTTTTACAATGTACGCCTGGAAATTCCAAAATGATTAGGGCTTCAAAATTCTGAATGACCGCAATGATTATCTTCCTTTTTATGAAGAAACTAGGGTTTGTTAAAAATTTTGTTTGTTTTAAATAAAGATTGACAGCTGGGAGGGACCCAAAAAGGGTTTAACGTGAGGGGACGTAGCTCCCATTGGGTTTTTAAAGGGGGAAGCGTGTTTTTTACAGGGCCAAAACAGCTTTTTGCCCGCTTTTTAAAATTTTAGCGTGGTTTTTTGTATCCCTTTTCGCCTTTTCTATGGGGGACAAGGGCTGAATAAAGTAAGGTTTTTAATTTTATTACCTTTGGTGAGTCCCGTTGAATTTTTCTATTTCAAACAAAAAAAAGTATTCTACATTGATGCTCTTTCATTTTTCATTTGGAAACCCCCTTATCTTGGTAAAATTGCTGTCCCGTATGAATTTTTGGGAAAAATGCATATATTTTTTCCATTTTTTCAAAACAGAGTGGTGCCAAAGCAATTATTTCTTTATTCCCGGGAAAATCTCTATATTAAACCTTTTGGGGATGTATTTAAACATATTTTTTAATGTTCCCCCCGACGCCGTTTTTTTTCTCTAAACTAAATAACCCCAATCCCCCCTTTCCCAATTTTTTCTGGGTAAAATTTTAGGGCCCCCAGTCCTTTTATTTTTTTTTGTCGCCCCCCCTTTTACCCTTTTTTAAGCTCTACAATGTCTTTTCCTGTGACTGGTGCCCAAAAATGTTTAAAAATTTTTTCCCTTGTGTGGTTAAACCCGTAACTTGTTTAAAAGGGGGAATAATGTTTCCCCTATGGCCTCTATGCCCTTTTAAAAAAACCCCCCTGATCCTATTTTGGGCCTTTCCCGCTGTGTTCTGATAAAAGGCCTCTACAAAAAAGATTTACTAACCCAGGGGGTTTTCCCCAAGTTCCTTCTCCAAAGTCACTTTTACCCAGCCTTTTTTTCCCTTAACATTAGTATTTAATGGATTTTTCCCCCCCCATTTTGCATAACCTTGCATTTATTTTTGGTTTAAAAAATTATTTTGCCATTTCCCTGCCCAAGGGGCCCCCTCTTATCCACCCTTTCCCCTTTTTAAAAAACCAGTACCTCTATTGTGGTGATTACTTTTTAAAAGCTTATATCGCTGCCAAAAATCGATATTCTACTTTTGCAAACCATGTGTAAGATCGGTTTAAAGAAAATGTTGAAGAGGATAGGGCCCCAATTTCTGATCCTTGTGGGGGACCCCCCTATACAACAATCCTTCAGATATGTACTGGTTTAAATTTCTCCCCTTTTTTCAAACATTTAGCCAGTTGCTTACCCACTTTCACACATTTTCCCCAGCCAAAACATTTCCCTTTTAAATTTTCCCCAAACCCTTTTTTGTTGCCACCCGTATCAAAAGCCCCTTTATAAAAAATCCTTTGGGTATATAACCCCTCCCGTGCCTCAAACCCTGGGCCCAGTCTAGCACTGACTTTCCCCCAAAAGAAGTGATTAGATTCGGCTTTAAAAAGGGCCGATCCTTCAAAAACCATGCTGGAAACCGGCGGTTTTTTACATTTATTTTTCATTTAGAACTCCCCGGAAAACACCTTTTGAGGGGAAAACCCTTCATACAATTTTTCCCTAACAACAGAGGTCAAATTAAATACCCCCCCTACATTTTCCTTTGGGTAATTTTTCGACCCCCTTTTTGGAAAATTAGCCCCAAAAAAATTTATGCTCGCCCAATCCTTTTGGGGCTTTCACCGTTTTTAATAAGTCCATTAAATTTTTAAGAATAAGGGGGGCCCATTCTAAAGACATCACTTTTTTAAATCCCTTAGGACCCCGTGGGGTTTGTGGGTTTCCCTTCCGGAAACCCGGGGATTTGGGTTTTTTTAATCTTCTTAAGCGGAGTGGGCCTTTCTTCCTGGGTTAGGGCAAGGGAAACCTTTAATTAGTTTTTCCCCAAAACCCTTTTGGTTTTTAAAAAAGGGAAGGGGCATCCTCCCCTCTAAATTCGGGAGGAAAAAAAATGTTTTTAATAGGGGTTTCTTTTTTTCCCAAATTGCCCCCCCTACCCGGGGCTTTTCCCGTTTTCCCCTTTTTTTCAAAAAGGGGCCCAAACCCTTTTTCTGTTTTAATTTTTTTTTACTATTATTTTTATGTTATAATAAATTTTTTGGGGTTAGTGTTTTTCTTTCTATTTGCGATACGTCTTTCTCCCAGCCCTTTTCTTCCTTTATTTTTATTTTTTTTCACACTTTATTTTTTTCCCCTTTTAAGGGTTTTTGTGGCCCCTTCAATGCCCCCCTGGGTTTTTTTTTTGGTGAAAAAAACTTTTCCCTTTTTTTTTTTTTAAATTTCCCCTTTTACATCCCTTTTTTATCCCCCATTGGGGTTTTTTTCCCGTTTCTAATTTTTTTTTATTTCCCTTTAAGGGATGGACCTTTTTCCCCAGTTTGGTTAGCCTAGGATGTTTTTTTAAAATTATTCCCCCTTTATTAATTTTGGTTTTGCCATTTTTTTAAAAACCCCCATTTTCCCAGTTTAATTTAGGTTTAGGGGGTTTCCCTAACAAAATAAAATTAGCCTTTCCTAAAATTTTTAATGGGTTTTTTTTTGGGCCCCTTGGGCCAAAAAAACTTTTTTGAAGGTTTAAAAGGAAAATTTTTTTTTATATGGTTTTTTATATTTCCCAGGGGGCCCCCCCAAAACCCGAACCTTTGTTACTCTTTTAAAGGGCTATTAGTCAATAAATTTAAATTAGAAGGGCCTTTCCCTGTTCGGTTCTTTGCACATTTGGGGGAAAAGGTAATTAAAACAAAATTTTTATTGGCCCAAAAACCTTTTTTGTTTAAAGGGAGCTACAGGTTTTCAAAATTCCCCAAATTTATGTTTTGGATAGTTTTTAAAGTTATAAATCAAAATAAACCCTTATGGTGGGGAAATTTTGTCCCTATATGGAGTGATAGGGGGGGGTAATTTTTTTAGAATTTTATATATTGTTTTCTTGCAATTTTTTGGGTTCCCGGGTTTATCCCGGCTTTTTGCCAAAATACATTATAATGGTGACATGTTTGGGGGTATTTGCCTGGACCTTTTTTTAAACCCCGTAAGAATACAAATTTCCCCCAAAAAATTGGCAAAAACAATTTTTTGTATTTTTTTGGGGTGGCGGGTGGTTTTGGGATGGGGGGTGGGGGGGCTCTTTTTCGGGGGACGGGGGAAACGTTGGGGAAAGGGGGGAAGGGGGGGGGAGAAGGGGGTTTGGGTCAAGGCAGGGGGGTGGAGGGCAGCTTTTTAAGGGGCACCCAAAATTTGTGGGGTTTCCCCTTTTGGGGGAAAAGGTGGGGGCAGGGGAAAAGGAAAAGCAGGGAAAAAACGGATTTACAAGGGGAAGAACCCTTTCCTTACAAATCTCTCCCAAAACCCCACTAAGAAAACCCCAATTCGAGGGGAGGAAGGGGGCCCATGTAGAAAGATATGGGTAGGCCCCGGGCAATTTAACCAATTTCTGGCGCGCTGGCCCCTTTTAAAACTAAAGAGCTCCGCACACCGGGCCCCGCCGGTTTCTGGCATTCAGCAGGGGAGAGAACAGGATGCAGAGTTGGGAGTGGGGGAAATTTAGGGCAGGGTTAGAGCAGTGCAGAGTGTGGGGGGCGTGTGGGGGAAGCGGCTCGGAAACCGGGGGTCCGCGGCAAACCCCCATGAAAAAGGTTTAAAGGTAAATAAAAAATCTTTTGGGTTCCCCCTTCTTGATAAAAAACTTAACAAAGATCCGGGGCGGCCCAAAAGGGCTTTTCTGGTGAAAGATCCTATAAAAAAAAACCACTTCGTTTTTTTAAAAAAGATTACAAGGGTTTAAAATGTTTTAGTTTTTTCCCCCTTTCCCCTTTGGTTTTTTAAAAAATTTTCCCCAAAAAATGGAAATAGAGGGTAGGGTTTTTCAATTTTTTGGTTTAATTATTTTTGGGCCTTCCCGATAATTAAATTAGGATGGGGAGGTGACATTTTCTCTTCACCCCCCATTAAGTTTTTCTTTATAACTTTTCAATTTTGATTTGTCTTTTAAAAAACAGGAATTAACAGTCTTTGAATCCCTTTTTTTTTCCAAAATTTCAAATTGACCCCAATTTAACCTGAAAAAAACAGATAAAGAAATGGTATATTTTACTCATTACAAAATTTCAAAATTTTTAAAAAAAATTTTATTGAAAAAAAAAACTTTTTTTAATTTTCACGGTGAGGGCAAACTAAGAAACTAAGTAACAGCATACTTCAATGTTTTTTTTTATGCAGATTTCCCCAACCCTTTCCCAAATTCCCCCTTTCCCTTAGCTTCAGGAGAGATTTAAATTTCCCCATATACTTCTAGACTCTCAATCCTCCTTTCTTGCATTCATGAAAAAGGAGGGGGTTTTTCCCCTTTTTTTAACAGTGTTTATTTTCTTTCTTTCTCAATAAACAAAGAGAAAATCATTGTAACATAAGACAAGGAAAGGAAGGGTCTGATAAAATATTGCACTTCAAACCAAAAACTTCCTGCCCAGTTTGAGAAGCCATAAAACTTTTTGTAAATATTCCTGCATTCAGGCTATTGTATGCAGTGAATTTCATTCAAAGCCAATTCAAGACTGGCTTTTCTCAAATTGTGACAAAAACAAGACCCTCCTAATGAAGAGAATAACCATTCCTCTGAACTATTTAACCTCTTGGACTATACTCAAAACCTAAAAAGGGCCTTCTATGTCATCATACAGATCCTCTCCTAATACTTATAGATGCCAGAATGGTGAGCTCTTAACCTGAGCTGTGGGTGCACTCATGCCCCTGTTGCGCCTGCGAGTGGCGCCGCGACCCGCATGTCGGGTTGCGGGCGCACTCGCGATTCTGTTGCCGGCGTACTGTACTTACCCAGCCTCGCTTCCTGCTCTGTCTCCGCTGGCTGGCGGGCGCGACCATGCTCTCTAGGGTGCTCGTGCGCCGGACTTGTGAAATTTAAAGGGCCAGCGCACCGATAATTGGATAATTGCCGGGCGCTGGTCCTATATTTCCCAGCCTGCCCCTGACTTCCCTATCGAATCCATAGCCTATGCGAGGAAGCGTATCAGAAGTACTTCTTGCCGTGCCCATGTACCAGTTTAATTTTCCTATGTCCTTTGACCACAAACCTTTGCCACCTGTCCTGACCTTCCTGCCTGTCCCCGACTACGAGATTGTCTTACGATTCGGTACCTTGCCGCACCTCGGCTGCCTCGGCAAGCAAGTCGCGTCAGGGGTAGCGACCTGGTAGTGTTCCACCGCAGCAAGTACAACCTGCCTTGCGGAGGGCTATGGTGAATACTGGTCCTACTTAGACACCACTCCCTGGCGTGGCTTGTACCACCACTTGCGCTGGTCCAATGGATCCAAATCTCAGGCCTGCCGTTACATGAGCTTTATTACCAAACACAAATCTACTTGGGTATGGCAAAAGGATAAGATTGTCAAAGTTCAAAGAGTTAAGTGCTGTCCATGAAACTCTCACAACTCTCACAACTCACAAATGAATCTGAAATATAACCATTTGTATTTTGAGACCATGTGTATAATCATCTTTATAGGACTCCACAGGACCCATACACTCCAGACTGTAGCTCACAAAATATTTCTGTGGGCAGAGAAAATTCTTATCATCATGAGGGCTGTTCATCTAAAAAGTGAGAACAAGATAGCTGCAGACTATCTAGGCAGAAAGAACCTACCCCAAAGGAGTGGAAACCCTCAGCTGGATCTCTTTGCCACTTGCAATAATGACAGAAAAGATTTGTTGTTCTTTTAAACTGAGATATTCTGGGATATAGAGTTTGCGTGTGCTTTTTCTCCCCTTCCTTTAATCTCCATGGTTCTTCAAAAACGTCATAAAGAGATCACAACTCATATTCTGACTCTTTCTGGCCTAAACACAAATTTGCCCAGGAAGACTTAATTTCACATCCAGACAAGATCTTCTGTTCTAGGGTCTACAGTCTTTCATCTAGACCTGGTCTATCTTCTCTGTCAACTAAAACACTTTGATAGGATAATCTCTACCTTACAATAAAGTAGTAAGGTTGGGGATATTCATTTTCATTGAAGAGAACAGTGGTATGGACACTTATTTGCGGAAAATGCTCCATGGGGGAAAAAAGAATGCAAATTCACTTTCCTTCAGATGGAAGAAAATTCTAGCCAAACCAGAGTCTCCTCCAACAGAAAGAGTCACACATCTGTAGACAGCTGTTTTCAATTAAAAATAGTCTTAACTACAATCAGTCATCAAAAACAAACATATATACTGTAATGAAGCACAGGCTGGCGCATAGTACAATAAATATCACATGCATGCTGGGTAGCACAAAATTCTAATACACCACAAAGGCTTGGACCTTACATAATACATTACAGACTAAATCACACCAACATTCAATAAAGTTACACTTGTCAATTAATAGGCAACAAAGAAGTGACTAAGGGATCGGAAAGTAGAAATAAAGGAAAAGAAAAGAGAATCACAGGTCCAAAGTGGAGGAAGAGGGGAGTTATTTCTTCTGTTCATAGACATCCAGACTATTCATGATGTAATAGTCTCTGAACAAGCTGTAAATGAGTCTGCCGGGTCAATTCTGGGTAGACATTGTCAACCAGTTCATGACCAAGCATTTTCTGGTAAGTCACAAAGCCTCCTTAGTACAATTCATAAGATGCCAGGCTCCAGCATGATCCCCAGAAAATAGTCAATAAAGCACTGAGAGGTACAATAAGGGTCAGTCTTCCAGATGTTTACTATGCTGAAAATATCCAAGAACATAAGGTTAACATAGGAAAGGAATATATCCGCCTGGCTGAACCATTACAACACCTTGCCCATGAACTCATGCAAAATAGTATTAAATCCAAAGGCAAAGCATGTAGATATCACAACCCTGTGTGGGTAAAAAGGTTAGTCCAATCTGTAGTCTAGACTTGCAAATAATGTTTATTAGTGTCAGGACTGGTAGACACATAGCCAGGGCTGTGGTATCGGAGTCAGAGTCATGCAGTCGGAGTCGGTGCCTATTTTGCAGGAGTCTGAGTCGTCATAAAATGGACCGACTCCCAAAATATATAATAAGTTGGTCCAGTTAGTTCGATGCAAAGAGCAAGAGGAATTGGGTCTCACCAGTGCTACTGCTCCCAAATCTTCAGCCTCATCACATGAGGAGTGTAATGGATGACATGGAGCAGGCAAAGCGCTGCCCCAGGGGAAAAGATTCCACCCCATAAAAACAGATTTCAGCAAATTTTTTACCTGCTTTCTAAGAAGTAGAAGAGTTCAAAACCATCATCAAAACGACTGTGGTGAGGAATTCCTTTTACCCTACATTGTTAGAGT
>JAODAL010031221.1:0-48742 GCA_025379985.1 Phyllomedusa bahiana | reverse complement strand
CACTTTTTGGCCCTGGGGCCCAGGAGCTATGTCTGTGCCCGATAGAGAAGGAAGCCTGGTAGGGGCTGCACGTCCTCACAAGATGGCCGAGGGGGGGATGCGGCAGGTACCTGGAGTGGCTGCAAGTGTCCCTCTCTCTTGTCCAGGTCCCGGATGGGCGATCTCCAGGCTGCTGCGAACGCCCGGGTTTGCCGGACGGCGTGGGTGACAGCCGCTGCAGAGGCAGTCTGCGTGCGGTGCCGGTGGAAGTCAGGGCCTTCTCTTGCTTCCGGACCACGTGGTAAATGGCGCC
This sequence comes from Phyllomedusa bahiana, assembly GCA_025379985.1. Lineage (NCBI taxonomy): Eukaryota > Metazoa > Chordata > Amphibia > Anura > Hylidae > Phyllomedusa > Phyllomedusa bahiana. The sequence continues at coordinate 48,450 of JAODAL010031221.1, read as the reverse complement.
GAGGCCGGGCTGGCCGGGAACTGCACTGGCCGGGCCCTGTGAAGGAAGACTCGGCTGTAGGGTCCGACGGCCGCTGGGGTGTCGGGAGGTGGTCTTCTTTACCCATGATGGGCGCAAACACGGTTTTTTTTTCGTATTTTTGGCCTCTTCATGCGGGAGCTCCACACTCACACGTCCATCCCGCTCGACTTCCGGCCACGCCCTCCGCTCCGTAGCTGTTTTAATAACTTTGTTTGGTCTGCACGCCACCCACGTATAGCCTTTGATACTCTCTGTAGGCCTAAAGACGCTGGGGGAACAGGCCTATCTGATTGCAAGACGTACTATTTAGCGGCTTCGTAAGCACGTTTCCTGTCCCTATCGCTTGATCGGGACAGAAAGTTATGGGTGAAATTGGCGGCGGACATTTGTCCCCGGGCCCTTGCTACCCTTCTCTGGACCTGGACCTCATCCTCTAGGAATGACCTCCCCGTCTTGTTTTGCATGAGGCACACACTGACCATAATCAGTTCACATAAAGATGCACATAGCCTAATTGACCGTAAAGGACCTTTCGTCCCAATCACTGATAACCCTGCTTTCCCACCGGGCTTCAGCTCTAACTTGTTTCTGGGCGGCACAAAACATAAACCTTTGAGAGTCTGCCAGGTCATTGCTGATGGAAGATTGAAGACGGCTGACCTTGTTTTGGAGGGGCAGACCTCTTCCAACCGTTCACCGTTTCAGTATTTCCAATTAACATATTTTTTTTAATAAGGTCAAACACACTCTTGATCTTACGCGCCGTTTTACGGCCTTCGAGCAATTATTAACACGGGACACGAGCGTTCGTCATGCGCTTTCTATCCTGTATAAACTTTTGATATCCTCCCTTTCTGAACAGCTACCTTCTTTCTGCAGACACTGGGAATTAGAATTAGGTCACTCGTTCACTGTCCCGCAGTGGGTGCGCTGTTTTCAACTCACTCATGGAGCTGTCATGGCCTCTGGTCAACAGGAAACATCCTATAAGATTCTGTCTAGATGGTACAGAGTGCCATCAGTCCTCCACAAATGGTTCCCTGGTGTATCTAGCGACTGTTGGAGGTGTGGGAGACACGAGGGTACCATGGTGCATATTTGGTGGGAGTGCCCTCTTATTAGGGCATTCTGGACCGCGGTCCTGAAGATCATTGAAGAGGTTACAGGGGTGGCAATTCCCGGTTCACCAGAGGCCACGTTATTGTTTATGTTTGATATGCCAATCTCTAAATACAAAAAATCCGTCCTCAGACATCTGCTTCAGGTGGCTAAAACAGTAATCCCCAGAAAATGGAAATCCTCTACCCCGCCTTCTGTTGAGTGGTTTGGGGAAATAAATTCCATTCAGAGGATGGGGGAACTGGTAGCTCACTCTCCTAAACAGATACTACGACTCAATAAGACCTGGTTGTACTGGTCTGAGTTCAAGGCCTCCCCTGCATTCCTTACGGCATAAGGCGTGGTAGATGGTGGGCCCTCTGCGGTGGACATGGTTCCGCCTGGAACTCCCCCTTCAAGTATGTGACCGCCCATGGGTATCATGGTATGGGGCTCTGGCTCCCCCCCCCCTTTTTTTTTCTTTCTTTCTTTCTCTCCCTCACTTCTTTTCTGCCCCCTCCTCCCCCCTTCTTCCCTTACCTCTTCCTTCCTTTCCCCCTCTTTGTGGCTACCTATAGTATTGTTATATTTCGTATGCCGGTGGCGACCCTAACATTTTATATTGCTTTCTTTGTGATGCCTATTAAGATAGGGAATGAACGGGCGCTCTGGAAACCAATGTCTTCTTTTTCCTTTTTTATCCTTTTTCAGATCTTTTCTTATGTTTTTAGGTCGACATATAAGATTGTGCACTCCATAAGGCGGAGCCCTCAACCACAGGGCTCTTCTCTGTTATTCTGCACCTATTTTATGATTGTTAGATGTGTTTATGGTATTCGACCTTCAATAAAGCTTTTTCTAGAATTAAAAAAAAATTAAAAAAAAGCGCAAAATGTGCTGCCCAGTGTCAGAAAGCTTGGTCTCAGGTCATGGGTCCTCTAAAAGGATAATGACCCAAAATGCACAGCTAAAAACATCCTAGAATGGTTAAGAGCAAAGCACCGGACTAGTCTGCAATGACCTCTATGGGCCATGACCCTAAATCCTAATGAACATCTGCTGAAGGAGCTTAAATCTGGAGGGGGCGCCTTCACACCTGAAACAACTGAAGCTGCTCACGAGGAGTGGGCCAAATAGCAGTGGACACTTGGAGTGTGAGAAGCTAACTAAACACTTGAGGACAGCTGGAGTATGAGGAGTAGGTCAAATTCCTATGAACAACTGGAATACAAGGAGTTGGCCAAATACCTGTGGAAAGGTGGAGCAGAAAGAGTCCAACACAGCTGGAAAAATTAGAGCCATTTCTGCCAATGCAGCTTGGGTAGTGGAGGTGAAGTGATATTGTTTGTTCCCCTGGCCCCAAAACCAGTAGGGTAGAAGAGGTGCAGGACATCCCCTCGCTCCGGGCCCATAACAGTGGTTAGCGAGGTGCGTGACATCCGTCTGTTGGGGGGGCCCCTCACAGTAGGGGGTTAGCAGGGTGAGTGACATCCGTTTTTTTCCGGGGCCCCCTACACAGTGGGTTGCAGAGGTTTGGGGACATCCGTTTGCTCCCGGGGCCCCATCAAGTGGGGGTTGCAGAGGTTTCAGGACATCCGTTGCTGGGGGCCCCTAAAAGTAGGGTTGCAGAGGTGCAGTGACCCATTGCTGGGGCCCCTACACTGTAGGGTTAGCAGAGGTGGTGACATCGTCCCCTTTCCGGACCCCCCTACACGTTTGGGTTAGCAGGGTTTTGTGACTCCCTCTGTCCCGACCCCCTACAAGTGGGTTGCGAGGGGGCAGTGAAATCTGTCCTCTCCGGACCCCATACACAGTAGAGTTAGCAGGGTTTTTAGTGAATCTGTCTGCTCGGGCCCATACCGTAGGGTTAGCGAAATGGTGAATCCCTCTGCCCGGGGGACCCCTTAACGTAGGGTTGGCAGGGTGCAATGCGTCCTTTTGCTCCGGGTTTCCCTTACCTTTTGGTTTATGAGGTGCGTGGACATATTGCTGGGTCCATTTCCAAATTAGGGTTTGCGAGGGGCAGTGACCCTGCAATGCACTGTATTGGAGGTCAAGGAATTTTTGTTCCCTTCCCATCACAGTAGGGTTAGCAGAGGTAGTGACATCCATCTGCTTCCGGGGCCCCATACACAGTAGGTTAGCAGAGGTGCAGTGACATCCGTCTGCTGCGGGGCCCCATACACCAGTAGGGTTAGCAGAGGTGCAGTGACAAACTGTCTGCTCCGGGGCCCCATACACAGTAGGGTTAACAGAGGTGCAGTGACATCTGTCCTCTCCGGACCCCATACACAGTAGGGTTAGCAGAGGTGTAGTGACATCCGTCTGCTCCAGGCCCCATACACAGTAGGGTTGGCAGAGGTGCAATGACGTCCATCTGCTCCAGGGCCCCATACACAGTAGGGTTAGCAGAGGTGCAGTGACATCCGTCTGCTCCGGGCCCCATACGCAGTAGGGTTAGCAGAGGTGCAGTGACATCCATCTGCTCCAGGCCCCATACACAGAGGGCTTTCAGGTTTCTCTAGTTACCGACTTGCTGTGCTTTATCTCCCTCTGCTGTTTGTCTTATCTGATAGCAGGGAGTGACATCATCACACAGGTTGCAGCACAGAACTGTTGGCAGCCTGGGAGCTTGTGTGTTATCTGATCTTTCAAACAAAAGACACTAATTACTTCTGTTTACTTTAGCTCTGAAGCTTCTCTGGACCTCAGAGCAGGAGATTGTTTATCTAATCTAGACTAATTAGCAGAAGTCTGAATACATGGGGTTCATATGTTAATTACAGACAGCTTGACCAGGACAGGACAGGATGCATGAATGATAAAATACTGCTGTGCTCTCTGAAACAGTAATGAGATAACCCCTTTAATTGCCCTATATCTGTTTTTCAAATGGGACAGATTCAACTCAAAATACATTAGGAAATCTATGGTTCAAAGCCAGAGCATCAGATATAAATGGATCTGCAGGACTGCAAGAACCTGGGGACACGTTCTACGACCAGTGCTGTGTGCCTGGTACCAGCATTAAATGTCATATTCAGGGTCTCTATGTTGGAGAACCAGGACCAAAACGTGAAGTAAGGATGAGGCCTCACTGACACTACGTTAAGGATAAAAAAAATTAAAGTTCTTTTTTTCTCCAGCTCATCCTGATGTTCTGGTGCTTTAAATGACTATTTATTACATCACATCTCTGTTTTCTATTGTTTGGGCACTACAGCTGCTCAGTGGTTAGTATGGGCAGCTCGGTGGCTTAGTGGTTAGCATAGTGTAGCATGGTGGGTCAGTGGCTAGCACAATGCAGCAAAGTAGCGTAGTCTTTAGCACAGTGCAGTATAGGGACTCAGTGGTTAGCATAGTGCATCACAGTGGCTTAGTGGTTGCCACAGTGCAGTAGGGGGGCTCAGTGGTTAGCATGGTGCAGCACAGTGGTTTATTTAGCACAGTGCATGGTGGTATAGTGGTTAGCACAGTGCAGCATAATGGTTCAGTGGTTAGCATGATGCAGCACAGTGTCTCAGTGGTTAGCATGGTGTAGTACAGTGGCTCATTTGTAGGCATAGTGCAGAACAGTGGCTCAGTGGTTAGCTTAATGTAGTACATTGGGTCAGTGGTGAGAACAGTTCAGCTTAGTAGCTCAGTGGTTAGTAGAGTGGAGCACCATGGACCATTGGTTAGCATATTGCAGCACACTTGCTCAGTGGTTAGTATTGCGGTCTTGCAGCGCTGGAGACCTAGGGTCAAATTCCACTAAGGAAAATATCTGCAGGTTCTCCACCAACATATAGATAAGCATTCCCCTACATCTCCTCCCCCATCTCTCTCTACCACCTGACCCGATCCCTCCACAGTGCTGCCCCCTACATCTCCTCCCTCATCTCTGTCTACCACCCTACCCGGTCTCTCCACAGCGCTGCACCCCCTACATCTCCTCCCTCATCTCTGTCAACCACACTACCCGCTCTCTCCACAGTGCTGCACCCTCTACATCTCCTCCCTCATCTCTGTCTACCACCTACTATGGTTTCTACACAGGAGCTGCATTCCCTACATTCTCCTCTCATTCTCTGCCTACCTACCATACCACGGTCTCTCCACAGTGCTGCACTCCCTACATCTCCTCCCTCATCTCTACCACCCTACCCGATCCCTCCACAGCACTGCACCCCCTACATCTCCTCCCTCATCTCTCTCTACCACCCTACCCGGTCTCTCCACAGCGCTGCACCCCCTACATCTCCTCCCTCATCTCTGTCTACCACCAAACCCGGTCTCTCCACAGTGCTGCACCCTCTACATCTCCTCCCTCATCTCTGTACAACCCTACCCAGTCTCCCCACAGTGCTGCCCCTACATCTCATCCCTCATCTCTGTCTACCACCCTACCTGATCTCTCCACAGCGCTGCACCCCTACATCTCCTCCCTCATCTCTACCACCCTACCCGGTCTCTCCACAGCACTGCACCCCCTACATCTCCTCCCTCATCTCTGTCTACCACCCTACCCGGTCTCTCCACAGCGCTGCACCCACTACATCTCCTCCCTCATCTCTGTCTACCACCCTACCCGGTCTCTCCACAGTGCTGCACCCCCTACATCTCCTCCCTCATCTCTGTCTACCACCCTACCCGGTCTCTCCACAGTGCTGCACCCTCTACATCTCCTCCCTCATCTCTGTCTACCACCCTACCCGGTCTCTCCACAGTGCTGCACCCCCTACATCTCCTCCCTCATCTCTACCACCCTACCTGGTCTCTCCACAGTGCTGCACCCCCTACATCTCCTCCCTCATCTCTGTCTACCACCCTACCTGGTCTCTCCACAGCGCTGCACCCCCTACATCTCCTCCCTCATCTCTGTCTACCACCCTACCCGGTCTCTCCACAGTGCTGCACCCCCTACATCTCCTCCCTCATCTCTGTCTACCACCCTACCCGGTCTCTCCACAGCGCTGCACCCCCTACATCTCCTCCCTCATCTCTACCACCCTACCCGGTCTCTCCACAGTGCTGCACCCCCTACATCTCCTCCCTCATCTCTACCACCCTACCTGGTCTCTCCACAGCGCTGCACCCCCTACATCTCCTCCCTCATCTCTGTCTACCACCCTACCCGGTCTCTCCACAGTGCTGCACCCCCTACATCTCCTCCCTCATCTCTGTCTACCACCCTACCCAGTCTCTCCACAGCGCTGCACCCCCTACATCTCCTCCCTCATCTCTACCACCCTACCTGGTCTCTCCACAGTGCTGCACCCCCTACATCTCCTCCCTCATCTCTACCACCCTACCCGGTCTCTCCACAGTGCTGCACCCCCTACATCTCCTCCCTCATCTCTGTCTACCACCCTACCTGGTCTCTCCACAGCGCTGCACCCCTACATCTCCTCCCTCATCTCTGTCTACCACCCTACCCGGTCTCTCCACAGTGCTGCATCCCCTACATTTCCTTCCTCATCTCTGTCTACCACCCTATCCGCTCTCTCCACAGTGCTGCACCCCCTACATCTCCTCCCTCATCTCTGTCTACCACCCTACCCGCTCTCTCCACAGTGCTGCATCCCCTACATCTCCGCCCTTATCTCTCTCTACCACCCTACCCGGTCTCTCTACAGTGCTGCACCCCCTAGATCTCCTCCCTCATCTCTGTCTACCACCCTACCCGGTCTCTCTACAGTGCTGCATCCCCTACATTTCCTCCCTTATCTCTGTCTACCACCCTACCCGGTCTCTCTACAGTACTGCATCCCCTACATCTCCTCCCTTATCTCTGTCTACCACCCTACCCAGTCTCTCCACAGCGCTGCACCCCCTACATCTCTTCCCTCATCTCCGTCTAACACCCTACCCGGTCTCTCTACAGTGCTGCACCCCCTACTTACATACACCTCCCCCTCATCTCTGTCTACCACCCTACCCGTGCTCTCCCGCTCTGCTAGATATTATCAGATTACTTCCTCAATCATCAGAACCTCCCATGCCGTCTCCAAGATTCAAAAGTGCTGCACCAGTTCATTGGAATATGCTACCGCGGGCGATCAGGCACATTCACAACCCTCACAGTTTTAAGAGGGCCCTGAAAATACATCTTCTCGGTCTGGCCCACCAAGATCCCTAACTGCTATCACACACATCTGTCACTCCCTACACTCGGGCCCTCACAGGCTCTTATCTGTATATAGATGTACTGTCAGGGGAGCAGGTTCACCCAACTTTTATGTAAACCACCTCCTATTTATGTAACATGGCTGGACCATTGTAAACTGAGCACTTCTCACCCTTCATCTCCCCCCAAGCATTCTCATAGATTGTAAGCTCTCGCGACCAGGGTCCTCTCACCTTGGGCGACATGTATGGATCTCGCCGTGTCGGAGCGCACCTTTCCGCCAGTTTTCCGGCGAAATCTGCGCCTGATTTATGGCGGCGCCGGGGCGCGCTTATACATAGCATGTAAAGTCCGTCACACCTCGGCAGTGTGTGGGGCGCAGTGCGGGGACATGGGCGCAGTGCGGGGCTGCGCCTAAGATTAGCCGCCTTAGGAGGTGCGCTCATACATGCGGGGAAAAGTTCACCGCGCCTCGCCAGTGTGTGGGGCGCAGTGCGGGACTGCGCCGAACATGTATTCCAATTCGAGACAGGCTGGAAAACAGCGAGAAATCATTAAAGATGTCCGTGCGGAGTATGAATCAAAAAATCACCTTTATAAAGGCGTACAACATTCTCTGAATAAGAGCTCAAACCTACTAAAAAAATACATAAATAAAATAACTTTCCAAAAATCTAGAACGGCGCTACATCAGGAATTAGGATTTTGGAAATTGCCGGGAAATACAGTAATGCAAATTCTGAAAGCTATTCTCATTGGTCGGCAGAAGCCAGCCAATCAGAATAGGAGCGACAGTGAACCATTATAACCTATGAAGAAATATTGACCAATCAAAATCAAAGGCGGGACAGTTCAAAATACAGTAAAAATACAGAAAAGAGCTGATTGGTTGAGCTAGCGGTGGCTTGGCTATCCCGGCCAATCAGAGCGTGAGCTACTTCTCCCATTGTAGTCTATGGAAAGATCGGGGCAATGAATTCTCGGCTCTCAGCGCCGTGCGGCATGGAGTATGAATAAAAAAAAATCATTTTTATTATGTGTAAAACATTATCAGATAAAGCGCTGAAACCTTCAATAAAAATAAAGCAATTAAATCCCGAACAACGCATTTGTCGCCGAGACCGGCGCTACATCGGGAATTGCAATAGAAAGAATTGCCGGGAAATACAGTAATTCAAATTCTGTAAGCTCTTCTCATTGGTCGTCATAAACCGGCCAATCAGAATAGGAGCGACAGTGAACCATTAAAACCTATGGAGAAATATTGACCAATCATATTCAAAGGTGGGACAGTTCAAAATACAGTAAAAAGACAGAAAAGAGCTGATTGGTTGAGCTAGCGGGGGCTTGGCTATCCCGGCCAATCAGAGCGCGAGCTACTTTCTCATAGAGTTCTATGGGAAAAGAAATTCTGAGCGAGCTCTGTGATTGGCTAAGTTAAAAGAGGCGCGGTTATTTGGACCAATGGGAGAGCGAGCGACGCTCCTATGGGTTTTCTAATGCAATCTGGAATAAAACTGTACATGGCCGAAATCAAATGATAATACTCCCGAAGTTGTCCCGATGTGTATATAAAATGATCAATAATATGGGGGTAACGAAAAAAATAATTAAATCAATAAAATCATGTTTATTTCTTTATTTTTGTTATACCCATACTATTGATCCTTGGCTAACGAAAATAAAGAAATAAACATGATTTTATTGAATTAATATTTTTTTTTCTTTACCCCAATATTATTGATCATTTTATATACAGATCGGGACAACTTCTGTAGTCTTATCATTTGATTTCTGCCATGTACAGTTTTATACCAGATTGCATTAGAAAACCCATAAGAGCCTCGCTCGCTCTCCCATTGGTCCAAATAACCGCGCCTCTTTTAAGTTAACCAATCACAGAGCTCGCTCTGCATTCCTTTTCCCCATAGAACTCTATGAGAAAGTAGCTCGCGCTCTGATTGGCTGGGATAGCCAAGCCCCGCTAGCTCAACCAATCAGCTCTTTTCTGCATTTTTACTGTATTTTGAACTGTCCCGTCGTGGATTCTGATTGGTCAATACTTCTCCATAGGTTTTCATGTTTCCTGTCGCTCCTATTCTGATTGGTTGGCTTCTGCCGACCAATGAGAATAGCTTACAGAATTTGAATTACTGCATTCCCTGGCAATTTCCAAGATCCTAATTCCTGATATTGCGGCGTTCTAGATTTTTGGAAAGTGATTTTTTTTTTTATTTATTTATTTTTTTTGAGGTTTGAGCTCTTTTTCTGAGAATGTTTTACACCTTTATAAAGGCGATTTTTTCGGAATCATACTCCTGCTGCACGGAGCGGAGCGCTGAGATTTCTCTTGCGATCTGCTATCTGCTTCCTCGCATGTTCCGATCCTGCTTCACTTCGCCTCTGCCGGAGCATTTAGACCAAAAAAAAACAGGTCTGCCTGTCGGAGCTGCCGAGCGCTGCACTGCGCCTCGCTTTGCCAACTCGCGATCGTACATGCCTCGGAGTTTTCGAGCGCGCCGCGTCCCGCCCCGGAACGCCTACACCGCGCCCACACCGCGTCCACTGCCCGCCCCTCATGCGGGGCGCAGCTGAAAGTGGCGAGCGCTGCGCCTAACACTGTATCCCTGCGTCCGACAGGGGGATTCGGGTCGGGAGGCACAGTAAACGCCAAAAAACAGGCGAAAAGCCCGATCATACATGTCGCCCCTTGTGTCTCATCTGTAAGTACCTTTTATTGTGTAATGTTTGTACTTATACCCTCTATATTGTAAAGTGCTGCGGAATATGTTGGTGCTATATAAATAAAGATTATTATTATTATTAGCTAATACAGAATTTAAACTGTGAGTTCTAATGTGGACAAGGACCAATGTGAGTGATGGCAATCTCTGTACAGCGCTGTGGACTATAACGGCGCTATAGCAATGAATTTTTATATATTGTCTTTTTAGACACTTTGTTATATTATACCCGATGAAGGGACCTGAGGTCCAGACAAGGAAATCTTTCCATCAACTTGAATTCAATACAACTGAGGCTTTTACCCAACTCCCAAACTAGCCTTAAAAACTGAAAACAGAAGAAACGTCCTCAACTGCTCCAAACCAACTTTTTATTTTTAATTTGGATGCATCTTGTTTTTCTAGTATTATGTAAGGTTCTGTAATGTTCTTAAAATAAAAAAAATAACTAAAGGATATTTCTTAATGGAGATTTATTCTACAAATTATTGTATTATAATGTATAATGGATGATTCAACACTGAAGCAATTCCCCTACAGCCTTTGGGTGACACCAAGACTTGAGGTGTCCAGATACTCATACACAGTTCCTCATACACACATACAATGGGCATGTTCAGGGTCACAGCAGGTCATAGTCATCTTGTTGGTCATTATCATCTTTGTCATCATCCTCTTGTTGGACATTATCATCTTAGTCGTCATCATATTGTTGGTCATCATCATCTTGTCTGTCATCGTCTTGTCAGTTATCATCTTGTTGGTCATCATCATCATCTTGCCCTCATCATCTCAGACATCATTATCTTGTTGGTCATCATCATCATATCTGTCATCATCTTGTCAGTCATCATCTTGTCGGTCATCATCTTGTTGGTCAGCCTTTTGATTGTCATCATCATCTTAATCACCATCATATTGTTGCTCATCATCATTATGTCGGTCATCATCTTGTTGGCCATCGTCATCTCGGGCATCTTCATCTTGTTAGTCATCGTCATCTTGGTCATTATCATAATTTTGTTGATCATTATCATCATCATCATCATCTTGTTGTTCATCATCTTGCTGGTCTTCAGCATGTTAGACATCATCATTGGGTCGGTCATCATCTTGGCCCTCATCATCTCGTGCATCTTCATCTTGTTGCTCATCATCATCTTGGTAATCATCTTGTTGGTCATCATCATCTTGTTGGTCATCATCTTGTCCGTCATCATCTTGTTGCTCATCATCATCTTGGTCATCATCCTGTTTGGACTTGCTTTTACCAGTTAACCTTCTTAAGGTGCAAAGTCTTTCTGAAGCGCTCACGTATTTGCCGATTCTTGATGCTATAGATGATTGGGTTGAGCATTGGTGGAACAAACATGTACACATTAGTAATAAAATGTATAAAAACTGGAGGTACCTGTATCGTAAACCTATGTACCATGGATAATGCCACATTGGTATGTAGAACATGCAGACAGCACACAGATGGGACACACATGTGTTAAATAACTTAGACTGCTCCCGCTTGGAGGTGACATGAAGGACAGCTTGAATGATCAAGACGTAGGAGATGGCAATAAGAATCAGGTCCACAGTGATGGTGGAGAGGATCACAGCAAGGCCATACATGATGTTGAAGGTATTGGAGCCATCACAGGCCAAATTCATCACATCCTGGTGCAAGCAGTATGAGTGGGACAAAACGTTCCCCTTACAGTATGGAAGAAACTGGAGACTGCAGACTGGAGGTACATGAAGCAATATCCCTCGAATAGCTGAAACCAACATGATCTTGGAAACAGTTAAGTTGGTGACAATAGTTGGGTACCTTAAAGGGTGACAGATGGCAACAAATCGGTCAAAGGCCATGGCTGCCAAAAGTGAAGACTCCGTGATGGCCAATGAGTGTATGACAAACATCTGCAAGAGACAGAACTGAGACTGAATGTCATAGTGATGGAACAAGAAGATATTGAGCACTGTGGGGCTGGTGGACAGTGAGAAGAGGATATCAGTGATGGCCAGGGTGGACAGTAGCAGGAACATTAGTTGATGGAGCTTGTAGTCACAATATATCACACAGAGGACAAGACTATTCCCGGCGATGGACATAAAGAACATGAAACAGAAGGAAACAGAGATCCAGCAGTAGATATGCTCCAACCCAGTCAGACCCATGAGGTGGAAAGTGGTGGGAATACAGCTGCTGTTCATCATCATTAACTGCAAGCAATGTGAGAAGACAAAAAATACCTAATGGGCGAATGCAAGAAACCTGAATGAGATGGATTAGGAATATGACTACATCTCATGTTCCTCATTATAGAGGTCATTCACAGGAATCTTCAACCAGAAATAAAAAACTGCAGAAGTTGTAAGATTGAGTTAGTAGTAAAGCCAATCATTGGAGGCTTCTGTTATCTGCATTATAAACACCCCAGGAAGTGTCCAGGACGAGGTGTATGGGGACAACAGCTGGAGCTTTGGTATTTCAGATGGGTGGTGGATGTCCACTAAGTCCTAGTAATTGATATACTGCCCCCTGATCACAATTCTATGGGTCACTGTGATCTGTGCAGGGAATAATGAAAAACTGAACTTAATGAAATATCTCCAGAGCTGGGAAGAAGGGTAAAGCTCTGCTGGACACCACTAGCCTAGTCCATCAGAAAGCAACCAGTAATGGAGGGATTCCACCATAGAATTTGATAGCATATCCATAAGATATTACAGGTTCAGGTCATATCTCTGGGACCCATACCTATTTCGGGGAAAACAGAATGGAGAACACAGCGTTGGGAACTCCCATAAAGGAAAATGGGGAACACAGCGCTCCCCTATACTGGGAACTCCCATAAAGGAAAATGGGGAACACAGCGCTCCCCTGTACTGGGAACTCCTATAGAACAGAATGGAGAACACAGCCTCCCCTGTACTGGGAACTCCTATAGATCAGAATGGAGAACACAGCCTCCCCTGTACCAGGAACTCCCATAGAACAGAATGGAGAACACAGCGCTCCTCTGTACTGGGAACTCCCATAGAACAGAATGGAGAACACAGCGCTCCCCTGTACTGAGAACTCCTATAGAACAGAATGGAGAACACAGCGCTCCCCTGTACCGAGAATTCCCATAGAACAGAATGGAGAACACAGTGCTCCCCTGTACTGGGAACGCCCATAGAACAGAATGGAGAACACAGTGCTCCCCTGTAATGGGAACTCCCATAGAACAGAATGGAGAACACAGCGCTCCCCAATACTAGGAACTCCCATAGAACAGAATGGAGAACACAGCACTCCCCTGTACTGGGAACTCCTATAGATCAGAATGGAGAAACAGTGCTCCCCTTACTGGGAAACCCAATAGAACAGAAAGGGAGAACACAGTGCCCCCCTGTACGGGGAAACCCCATAAAACAGAATGGAGAATACAGTGCTCCCCTGTATGGGAACTCCCATAGAACAGAATGGAGAATACGTGCTCCCTGTACTGGGAACTCCCATAGAACAAAAGGAGAACACGCACTCCCCTTTGTCTGGGAACCCATAGAACAAAAAGGAGAATACGTGCTCCCCGAAGGGAAAAATCCCATAAAACAATGGGAAAAACCCCCAGCGCCCCCCGTACGCGAACTCCCATAGAAACAGAAGGGAGAACACAGCGCCCCCCTTACTGCAAACTCCATAAACAAAATGGAAACACAGCGCCCCCATTTACGGGGCCCTCCCAAAAACAAAGGGGAGAACACAGTGCTACCTTGTAAACGGGGGGAACTCCCATAGAACAGAATGGAAAAACCCAGTGCTACCTTGTACGGGGAAATCCCAAGTCAGAATGGAGAACACAGCGCTCCCCGTACGGGAACTCCATGAACAAAAATGGAGAACACAGCGTCCCTTGACGGGAACTCCCATAAAAAGAGAATGGAAAACACAGCACTCCCCTGTCGGGGAACTCCCATAGAAAGAATGGAAAACACAGCGCTCCTCTGTACTGGAACTTCCCATAGATCAGAATGGAGAACACAGCATCCCCTGTCCCGTGATTCTCATGGGAGATGGAGAACACAGCCTCCCCTGTACTGGAACTCCCATAGATCAAATGGAGAACACAGCGCTACCCTTACTGCGAAGGTCCCAAGAACAAATGGGAACACACCCGTCCCCTGTATGCGAACTTCAAAAAAGGGAGAATGGAGACATTCCCCCTTGCGCAGGACCCTCCATTCATATGTCCTGGCGGTAATATTCTGCAGCATCATACTTCTGTATGGCGGTAATATTCTGCAGCACCATACTTCTGTATGGCGGTAATATTCGCAGCACCATACTTCTGTATGGCGGTAATATTCTGAAAGCACCATATTCTGTAGGGCGGAAAAATTTTCTGCAGCACCATACTTTTTCCGGGGTAATATTCTGCAGCACCATACTTCTGTATGGCGGTAATATTCTGCAGCACCATACTTCTGTATGGCGGTAATATTCTGCAGCACCATACTTCTGTATGGCGGTAATATTCTGCAGCACCATACTTCTGTATGGCGGTAATATTCTGTAGCACCATACTTCTGTATGGATCCAGTCTGATGACCATTTTCAGATCAGGAATGAAATATTCCCTTAGGGCAGATTGGTTCTTGCCTTATGGGGTCGTCATCTATGGGGGAGACAAAGCTTAATAGCCCCCTCTGTCCTCTCGTCACCCACTTCTTTCCCTCCTTGGTTGAATTTGATGGACATTTGTCTTTTTTCAACCTTATTAACTTTGTATATAGAGCTACTTAACAACTGGACCCACATTGATCAGATTTTAATGGTGTATTCTATCCCAGCAATTCTCCATCAATATCTATGGTGGGAACACTCCTTAACTTTTCCATGTAAAGGGGATACCAGAAAATTGGGAAATTTTAACCCAGGCGAAAAATTTTGCCGTACACCAAAGCAACTGCTAGGCCCCCAGGGTTTGAGGGCCACTTGGTCCTAAACCCTTTCCTGTTTATCGGGGGTTCAAAATATACAAAATTTACATTTTAAAATTTTAAAAAGTTACATAATTTTTAAAGGGGTTGTCTCACTTCAAGTTTGCTTTCAACTGTGGGGAACAGAAAATTTAAAAACATTTTCCAAATATATTGCTTTTTTCATTTTTTTTTTTTTTGAGAGCTACAAAAGATTATATCTCCTTTCTGAGGGCTTTCAGGTTTCTCTAGTTACAGACCTGTTTGCTTGCTCTCCCTGCTGTTTGTCTTATCTGATAGCAGGAAGCGATGCCATCACAACAGGTCACAGCCCAGAAATGCCAGCAGCCTAGAATTGTGGTTTTTTTAATCTTTCACACAAAAGACACTAATTACTACTGTTTACCTTAACTTTGAAGCTTCTCTGGCCCTCAGAGCAGGAATTGTTTTATTAGCAGAATCTGAATACATGGAGCTATATACCAATTCAGAACTTTGACCCGGAAGTACAGATTCCGAATGATAAAATCTTGGCTCATAAAACAATGAGATGAGACAACCCCTTTAAGGTTTAAACAAGACATGCAGTTGGTGAAATAAGTATTGAACATGTCACCAATAAATCTATCATGTTGGAGGCTGCAGTAGACAGCACTGGGGGAACATCATGGTGGGGGCTGCAGCAGACGGGGACTGGGGGAAAATCATGGGGGGGTACAGCAGACGGCACGGAAACACATGGTGGATCTCAGCAACGGGACTGGGGAACATCATGGTGGAGGGGTGCAGCAGACAGCATCGGGAACATCTGGTGGGGGCTGCAGAGACGTCACTGGGGGGGGGAACATCAGGGGGGGGGGTCGTAGACGCACTGGGGGGAACATCAAGGTGGGGGCTGCGCATTTATGCTGAGCGACGGCACGGGGGGAAAATCAGGTGGGGGCTGCAGCAGATGGCGCTGGGGGAACATCAGGTGGGGGGGCAGCAGATGGCACTGGGGGAACATCATGATGGGGGCTGGCAGACGGGGACTGCGGGAACATCATGATGGGGCCCCGAAAAGTGGGGACTAAGGAACTCCCTTTTGGGGGGGGCTGAGCAGACGGCGGGGGGGAACATCATGGTGGGGGGGCAGCAGATGCACTGGGGGAAACATGTGGGGGCTGCACAGGCACACGGGGAACATCATGGGGGGCTGCCCGCGACGGCGCTGGGGGAAAATTTATGGGGGGGGCTGCAGAGCGGTGGGGAACACATGGGGTTTGGGGGTGCAGCAATAGCACTGGGGAAACATCATGGTGGGGCTGCAGCAACGGAAATGGGGTAACATATGGTGGAGGCTGCGCAACAGCACTGCGGGAACACATGGGGGGGTGAGATGACGTCACTTGGGGGAACACTGGGGGGCTGCAGTAACGGCGTGGGGGGGCATCATGGGGGGGGCTGCGCAATAGCATGGGGGAACATCATAGTGGGGGCTGCAGAGGCAGCACTGGGGAAAATCATGGGGGGGGCTGCAGCGACGGGCCGGGGGGAATATCAAGGGGGGGGGGTCAAAGCAGATGGCACGGGGGGAAAATATGGTTGGGGCTGCCAGACGGGATGGGGGAAAATCATGGGGGGGGATGCGCAGATCATGGTAAACTCCATATCATTGAAGGGAGGATGAATTGACAAATGTAGCGAGAACTTCTGGATACAAATCTTCTGCATCTACCAGGAGGATGAAGATGAAACGAGGGCGGACATTTCAGCGAGACAATGACCCCAAACACACAAAACTCTCCTTTTTATCAGAGACAGAAGAAAAGCTTAGAAGGCCGACCGATCACCGGGGGCCAAATCCCAAAAGAAAATTTATGGGAAGGAACAAAGCTCAGAGATCATAGAAGGAGCCACGGAAGCTTCCGGATGTGACGAGTGTTTGTGTGGAAGAACTGGCCATGACCCCCCCTGACCAAAACCAGTGTTATCTCTCCATACAGAGGAACATCACCCCAAAGTTCTGTACCAAGTATTAACACATTTCAGGGAAACGCGTTCAATACTTTTCCCCCCGGGTCATTTTCCACATCTTGGGTTTAATTTCTTGTGTGGGTTGGAGGGTTGTTACCCCACATCCCGGGGGGAATTTTTTTATCAATACCTCCATTAGAAATAGATTTACTTTACTGAAAATTGGTGACGTGTTCAATACTTATTTCAGCCGCTGTGTGTACATTAAATTCACCCGAGGGTGGAAAACTTGTGGATGAATGGAGGGGGTTGGGTGAATTTTAAGCTTCATGTAATTGATCCTGTTTCAGATTCCTGTCATTAGGGGGTGGGGGTCATCTCATTTTGGGGCCCTATGAGTTCCATTCAGGTCCCTGCATTGACCCTTTCCTTATTCTTCTGTCGGCACATTCACCTTCATTTTACTAAGCCCCCCCCCCCCCCCTTGTGTCATTCCCGCTGTAGTTATACGTATGGCAAAAATTTTCAGTGTGATACATTGAGGGGAATTTTGCCTTTTTTGGAAATTCCCACGCTGGAAACCTGCCGGGGCTTAGAGATGGAGGATAAACGGGGTCGCTACAACAGTAACTTTAACCCGACGTTGGGATTAGGTTTGGGCTCCTGTATAACAGCAGAGCGGAGCCGGGGCCGGATCCGAGGAGAAGGGATCTGAGCGATAACCAACATTTATTGTGGAACTGACAAATTAGGACCAAAATAACCAAGTATAACAAATGTCAGTCCAGAGCCCCGGTCACCTCAAGGGTAAGGGCTTCCCCATCACACATGGTGACCCGTCTGCAGATACCTGATACAGAGAGGGCGTCTTACTCTCTCATCTCTTTGTCCTGCACACATACACCACAACCTGGAGATTCCTTACCTGCCACAGCAGCACAGAGGTTTTCAGGACAGCACATTTTGGATGGAGACCAGGTCATGTCCTTAAAGAAGTGCAACAGTGACAATCTAAATGAGGATTATAATCCAAAAATCCTTGGAGTTTTGGGACTTCAGGGGAATTATATTCTCAGATGAAATAAGAATAAGAAAAACCTCAGAGAAATCTCCCGGAATCAGATCCCAATCACCTTATTATTTAGCCCTAAGCTGCGTATCTTGTGGGGACCAGTGTAATGCACACGTTATAAACAATACACTTTACTAAACGAGAGGGGAAACGGGATATTACACAAATCAAAAAAACAGAACTTAACATTAAAAATAATAAAAATGCAAATTAAAAATAATTCATTGCAATACAATATACTGCAACCAATACAATACAATAGCGAACCATATAGCACAATAACATATAATACACTGCAACCAATACCTACAATGGCACCGTATAGTCAATAACATACAATACAATACCTGCAAACCAATACAAACAACATAATACAATCAATGACACTGATAGTACAATAAAATACAAAGCAATACAATGGGGCACCGATAGTACAAAAACAAAAAAACACTGCAACCAAAAAAAACAATGGAGAACCGATAGTACAATAAATACAATACAATACACTGCAACAAATACAAACAAAATAATACAATACCAAAGGGGCCGATATACAAAAACATACAAACAGCAACCAATACAATACAATGGAACCGTATAGTACAATAACATACAATACAATACACTGCAACCAATACAATACAAAGAAACACTGTATAGTACAATAACATACAATACAAAACCTGCAACAATACAATACAAGGGCACCGTATATTAAAAATAACATATAATACACTGCAAAACCCAAACAATCCAATGGAGAACCCATAGTACAATAAAATACAATAAATAAAACTGCAACCAAAACAATCAAAGGAAAACTGTAAGTACAATAACATACAATCAATACACTGCAACCAATACAAAACAATGGCACCGAAAAGTCAATAACTAAATACACTGCAAAACCCAAAAAATACAATGGGGCACCGTATGTACAATAAAATACAATACAAAAAAAACTGCAAACCAAACAAACAAAGGAACACCTTATGGGACAATAAAAATACAATACAATACCCTGCAACCGATACAATACAAAGGAGCCCGTATAGTACAAAACAACAATACAAAATACGCAACAAATACAATACAAAAGGAACACTGTATATACAATAACAACAATTAAACCGCAAACAATACAAACAATGGAACAACGATAGTACAATAACAACAATACAATTACTGCAACCAATACAAAAAAGGGCCTGAAGTACAATAACATACAAACAATACACTGGGAACCAATACAAACAAAGGAGCACCGTATGTACAAAAACATACAATACAATACACGCAACCAAAAACAATACAATGGAGCACCGTATAGTACAATAAATAAATCATTTTTAACCTACACTACAATGGAGCACCGTTTGAATAACTACAAACAAAACACTGCAAACAATACAAACAATGGAACAACGTTTTTACAAAAAATCTCAAAAAAAATCAAACTCAAACAATGGCAACGTTTCCCAAAAAACTACAAACAATTACGCCAACCATCCTTTTGGACAACCTTGACAATAACAATTAATCAAACAGCAACTACTGTTGGCGATTATACGACAAAGTTGAAATCGGGACAGTTTTTTTTTGGTGATCGGATTTTTTTTTTATCATCATAATTAGGGGTTAAAATCTGAGCATCATCTATTTAAATTGCGCCCTTTTTTGGCCTTTTCCCGTAATTTTTGCGGCCAGCAAATCAAATTTCAGAACAGAGCAGGGGGAGATGTGGTGCGAGTCATGACTGGGATTGATGGTTGCGATTGGCTAAAAATCACATGACCTCGTTTTTCATAGAACACGTTTCCTGTTTCAGCCCCATGTCTCTCAGCGTCTCATAGGGGGAAGGGCCTCGCTCTGCTTGGTCCAAACCTCAGCGAAATTATTATATTTCTTACAGGAAACCTCTACTATTAGCTGTGATACTTACAATATTTTGATTTTAAAATTTAAGATTTTTTTTAATTTTTGGTAATAATTTTAAGGAGCAACTACCGCTGTAAAAATCACGGGGGGGGGGGGGCGGAAAGGGGGGGCCCCCCCCGGGCGAACACAGACAAGCCCTAAAAAATACTGGGTAAATTCACCAAGACTTATGTAGACATTGCACGCAATAGCTTATTATTTTAAAATTTTCTATTTAAATATTTTCCCGGGTATTGGGCAGCCTGAATTATATTTGGATACACATCTTTCCTAGTAAAAGCAGGTCTCTTTTTTTAGGGGCAAAACCCACTTTTATTTTCATAAACATTTTAATAGGGTTCATTTTCAATTTTGCCCATTCCACCTTTTGATTTTCCCCTTGTACTTAAATTAAAAATCCAGCAAGTAACACAGGTTTTATAGTCCAAAAAAACCTTGTAATATCCCAAACATTTCAGATAAATGTTTTTTTATTTGGGGCCAAACGCTTTTTTCATTGAGGCACCTTTCACTTAAAGGGGAATACTACAATTTTTTTGTCACCACAGTAATTTATGGTTCCAAAAAAAACCTTTTTTTTATCCGAATACATTTCAGATACGTGTTTTTTTAAATTTGGGGGGCACCACTTTGTTTTACTTGATAATCACTTTGCAGTTATATTTTTAATCCACAATATTGTTTTGATTTGAGGATTTGAGAATACCTTGATTTTGCCATCTTTTAATAAAGACTTTCCAAAAATCTTCCATACTTCTCAAATTTTTAATTTCTAACATGGGCGAAATGCAGTGGTAACGAGCAAAGAGGGGGTAGCATATGGAGGTAGAGGTTCGAGATAAGGAGCTCCTTCCAGTGCTGCGTCAACTACGCATGCATCGAATAGTCAGTTGCAGACCGACAGGCCGTGTCAACGCTGGGCCAGGGCCCTGTGAAACTTCAGTAACAACAAGCGTTGCCATCTTTCCATCAGTGGTTAATGCAACCTGCATCCAGCATTCTTACTCCCTCGTCTCCCAGTCAACGCACAAATGTTCTTCATCAGCATCAACACATCCGTCCCAACATGAGCAGTCCCAAATGTCAACTTCGTGTACCCACCACTGTGGAGTAATCCATTTCTGAAGACCTCTTTGATGACAAAATGCGGTTGGGGTCAGAAGGCATGTTAAAAAGATCAAGATGCAACCAGTGGATGATTTTCTCTGCTCTGACGCCCCAGACTGATAAGACCAGCAGAGAGGAGAAGGAAGTCCATGTCAATCGCAAAATCCCGGGCGAACGTCAAAGCCTAGCAGTCCCTCTTGCTTTAGCCCGCAGCTCCTGATGCAGAACGTCAGGAACGACGAAGTCACCTTGTTGATGATGATGATGACTACATTGCGGATCAACGTGAGTCTTTTCAGCAGATTTGCTGCGAGCGCCTTCACACTGGACGGAGGAGGAAGACGATGGGTAGTGTCCAGTACGTTGTTCCGCCTCAAATAGTGAGAGGGCGGTCACAGAAGTCCGCTGATCATGATTGTCGCCATCCCACGGTCATACGCAAACCCTCTCCTCGCTTAACGCCGACAAAAGTCCAGGACCTCTCAAGCCTGGTGCCTTTCTTTGACCATGCCTGTCTGATTCAACCCAGCATGTCATATGCCGCTTTTGCTAGTAAACGGCATAAAGTGAGGCCAAGAAGCTAGGTGTTTAACCACCACCAACATGTCAAGTCACTATGCAGCGAATGCATGATTGAAATGGAGGCAACACTTGGCCCAAAAAAGGCCAGACCGACGCCCGGGCCTCCAACCACTGTCACAACCCCACTGTCCTCCGCCTCCTCTCTTCCTCCGCCACCACCAAGCTATTCCTCAGCTGCCCATGTCTCTCAGAGTCATGATCAGGAATTAGCCCCCGCTCAGCCTCCACCGTCGCCCGATGTACCCCACACCACCAGAGACCCATCCTAGCCGCCCTCCCCCCCTTTTTTTATTTCTCCTTCCGCCAGTTTTGACACCTGCACGCCGTACAGCGGCCTAGTCCCTAGCAGCCATTCTTCTGTCTTCAGGTTTGGGAGCAGAAGAAACACTTTATAACCCAAACAACCCAAACCAAAACCTGAATGTCGGCATGTCCATCTTTTTGGCCCTTGAAATGTTGCCTTTTCCCGTCTGGTGGAGACAGAGGGGTTCCGCCAACGTCATGGCCCATTGCCAGCCCCCAATACCAGATGACTGAGCAGGCATTTCATTTGCCAGAACAGCGTCCCTGCCCTTGCCATGGCCACGTGTCATCTAAAATTTCAAGCGTGTTGTCTGCATCTGTGGCTGGAAAAGTCATCTGACGCACCGCCACACCGACTAGTACATGTAATAGTAAGCATGCCACGGCCGCTATAATACTCTTGAGACAGCCACTGGGTTAGCTGGTGGATGACCCCTGTGGGTGACGTGGCTCTCAGGCTCGGGCGCACGCTCTTCAAAACCACAAGGGATGTTGCAGGTTTCTTTCCCCCAATGTCTTGGTGGTCATCACGTCCCAGAGAAACCAAGCCGTTGTTGAAATAAATCTGGTCCTAGGAGACCGTCCACACACAGTCAGAGCTGTGGACGGCTCTCCGCCACGAGACCAAGCGCTGGCTGGTGCCAATAACCTTGTTCCAGGCAAGGTGGTGTGCGATAACGGCGAAATCTGCTGGCCGCCCTTAAGATCGTTAGGCCTTGATACATCCCTTGCCTTGCACAAGTCATGAACCTCTGTCATCCAGAAAATTCTAAAGAGCTACCTGGGTCTGGACTGCCTGCAGAGAAGGCTCGTAAGTCTAACGTCCACTTCCACCCCGCCTTTCCTCGCTACCCTGCTTCGTCCCACCTGGCTGCGTTGCAGCGTCCAGCTCGCTCGTGGAACGCCGTCACCGTCTCATTGTTGAAGTTGGCAACACGCTGAATCACCCTCCACATGCTCCAGCGATTGTGGCAAGCAGCGCAATGCCATTTACGCAGTACGAAGTGACACATGCCTGATCAATCAGGCGGGTGCGGACCTCGGGGTGGTTGAGCCACCTAGAGTTGGAGGCAGGTGAAAATGGAGCTCAGTACCAACCTTGCCATTTTTGAAGAGCCACCAAAATGGTCAGTGCGGACAATGCCCTTGTCAGCATTGAGCATTGTGGTGAATCTTAGTTTCTGCACTATCCGTTGTAACACGTCTGAAACAACAGGTCCCGCCAGCGACGGAGGAGGAGACGGAAACAAAGCGGACACGGGAGCCTGTTCTCTCCTCATAATCCACAAGGCCCACAGTTTTCTACAATTTCATCGGTCTTCATTAGGCATGATACGGGGTCCAAAGCTAGTGCAAGTGCGCATCAGCTCTCAGGGTGCATCATCCAGCAAGTCAGGGTGTGTTGAATCTGTGCCGGAGGCAGCGGAGAGAGGAGAAGGAGAGGAGGAGTATTCTAGACACCGATGTTACCGACGTCCCTGCCTTGGAAAGAGGTTGGCGCGAATTTTGAGGCGGAGGAGGAGATGAGTGCCCCTTCGACCCAGAGCTTGGAACATCAAGGCTCCATCTCTCACATGAGTTCTTGGATGCTCCATTTCCTCCAACATGATCCTCGCATTAAGGCCATCAAAAATTAAACAACAATTACTTGGGTGGCCACTCTCCTGGATCCCCGTAAAAAAAACAAAAACTCAGCCCCTTTCCTTCCACCCCCCCCAAATAGAGAGAAAAATGCGGGGAAAGGGAGACCTTGCTGATTGATAAATGGGGGGAAAACTGTTGCGTTGCTTCACTTTCCCCCAAATGCCAGGGTTTGAAAAAACACAGGGGAAGGACAGAAATTAGAGTCCCAAAAGTGGGCGTAGCGGCAGCGGGCGGGCAAGGTGGCAGAAGCCTAATGGGTTCCCTTTTGGGAAATCTTTTTTTTACCCCCTACCAACGCATGCAATCAGGGCCACATCCAACACACAGAGATCATTTAAGGGTTCATGGTGCCCAAAAAACCCCCTATCGCTTCCCCAACACCGATGTTTTTGTAGGGGGCCCCGGTCCCAAAAGACTTCGGGGTATCCAAAAATGGACGAAGGGAAAAAGCGGCTCGTCACCCCATAGAGGTGTTGTCCTGCCCAGCACCCCCAGGGGTAAATTCTGAGCGGACCTTCGCACGCTGGGGGAGCCCATTACAGACAAAAAACCACCCGGTTTCCCAAACAGAAAATGTGGATCGTTTGACTTTCATAAAGATGAACCCAGGAAGGGAATCTCTGATGATTTTTGGGGCCCCCAAATTGCCGAGGTCCCCCCGATTTTTTTCCGGTCTATTTCACTTTCCCTTTTTTCAAACAAAAAATGGGTCCTTTTGGAAAAATGTTTTTAAAATGATCTTTTTCTTATTTAAATTTTTTATTCTCTTTTCCCAAAATTTTCTTTTTGCGGGTTTTTTCTGTGGGGGGACGTAAAAGACAGAAAGGGTTTTTCATGACAACACCGTATTCCATTTACCCCACTTTTTTTTTAAGAATTTTTGCATTGCCCAAGGGTTTTTTGGGGCCCATGTTCCCTGTGGATACAGTTTTAAAATTAGGGTTTTCCTTTTTGGAACAAAAAATGTGGTTTTTAAGGGGAAATTTTTCCCTCACAATTTTTAATAGGGCTGAGAATCTATTTAAAAATTTTTTGGGGTCACGAAGCTGTGGGGAATACAGCAATAACATGGTCCTTTGGAACAAAATTGGCTTCTAAGGGGCATTTCCCCCTCAAAATTTTTTAACAGGGGCGAGAAGCCCATTTTTATAATTTTTTGGGGTCATGCTGCTTTGAAATGCAGCAATTATACAGGTCCTATTATAAAAAAAATGTGTTTTTCTAACAGACATTTGTTTCTTCACAATTGTCCAAAGTGGCTCAAGGGTCATGCTTTGAATTTTTTTTTGGGGGCATTTTCTTTGAAATGCAGCTATACTAACAGGTCCATTATAAAAAAAAAGTTATTTCTAACAGACATTTATACTTTCACAAATTGTCAATAGTGGCTCAAGGGTGTGATGGCGCTGTCAGAAACAGGGTAGGTAGGACACTGTTAATGGACACATATTGCAAAATGACTCGTTTTTGCAAGATCTTTAACATTGTATCAATCCCTGTATTGAGACAAACCATTTAGTACAATTAAAAAAGGAGAAAACAAGACAGGTGATGGGATTCCATCATATTTTAAAATTGTGTTTTATATAATTAAACTACTAAAAAACTGGCATGTACAAATAGTGGTAAACAAATTCCTCTGAATTGTACAAGGGAGGTACAGGAAAACTTGACCAGATTGTAGGTTATTCAGAGGGAACATGGAGTATGGCGCACGGACCGAGAAACAAGTACAGAGACAAATTGCTACAGCCCGTTGAGTAAAATGTGAGAAAGAATGACTGCAAAAGATAAGGGCACCTGGTGTAAACAGGAGCTTAACCACCAGTATTTCCAAAGTGAACGCTCAATTGGTCCGCACTATACGGGAGGGGAAGCGCATACCCAGGTTCTTGATTGTGTACTGAGGAAGGCTGGAGATTCTCACACTTCCGCTCCGCACTCTGCTTCAGCACGACAGTTTTCCGTTGCTGTGTCTTCAGGGAATTTTTAACCTGCGTGCTTAATAGATGACAGACGCCAGTCTAGGATCTCACGCACCCTCTGTAACTCGGCCCGGGGTCATACTAGCGGTCCAGGACAGATATAGTAAAGGTCCAGTTCAACTAAAATGGTTGTTATGTAATTGGAATCCTTTTTTCCGGATCTTTTTAATCTGAGGCGTCAACCAGGTCTTTAGGGTCATGCTGCGGGTCCAGGACAGGGTTTGGCAAATGTCCAGTTCATACAAAATTGGTGGTTCTACAGACTATTGTCTTCCGGCACCTTTTTAATCTGTGGATCATGGCAGGTTTTTAGGGTCATTGCTGCGTTCCAGGACAGGGATATTCTCAATGTTCCAGTTCAAAGTAAATGATGGTCATATCATACCTGCCTTCTGGCACTTTTTTAATTTGTGGGTTGATGCAGTTTAAGGGTAAGGCTGTGGTACAAAGGACAGGGATAGTGAATGGTCTGTGCACTTTTTTCTGTGGCTTTTACAGCTAAGTGTGTTGCCTAAGATGTTGCACGCAACTCCATTTGACTGTTGTGCGACATTAATTCCAGCTTCTCAAGAACCTGGTTTGGGTGTAAGAATGAAGGTGTTGTTGCATCTCCATAGACTATAATGGGTCATCGCTCTAATCGACTATGACTATCGAAAAACCTTATTGATGGGGCGACTAATCGACTATCGCGATTGTCGATAGCCATCGTAATGTCAAACTAACTGCAACCAATACAATACAATGGAACAGCGTATAGTACAATAACATACAATACAATACACTGCAACCAATACAATACAAAGGAACACTGTATAGTACAATAACATACAATACAATACACTGCAACTGATACAATACAATGGAACACCGTATAGCTCAATAACATACAATACACTGCAACCAATACAATACAATGGAGAACCGTATAGCACAATAACATACAATACAATACACTGCAACCAATAAAATACAATGGAGCACCGTAGAGCACAATAACATACAATACACTGCAACCAATACAATTACAATGGAGGCACGTAGAGCAACAATAACATACAATACAATACACTGCAACCAATACAATACAATGGAGCACCGTAGAGCACAATAACATACAATACAATACACTGCAACCAATACAATACAATACACTGCAACCAATACAATACAATGGAGCACCGTATATTACAATAACATTCAATACAATACAATGGAGCACCGTATAGAACAATAACATATAATACACTGCAACCAATACAATACAATGGAACACCGTATAGTACAATAACATACAATACAATCCACTGTAACCAATACAATACAATGGAGCACCGTATAGTACAATAACATACAATACAATACACTGCAACCAATACAATACAATAGAGCACCGTATAGTACAATAACATACAATACAATACACTGCAACAATGGAGCAGCGTATAGTACAATAACATACAATACACTGCAACCAATACAATACAATGGAGCACCGTATAGTACAATAACATACAATACAATACACTGCAACCAATACAATACAATGGAGCACCGTATAGTACAATAACATACAATACAATACACTGCAACCGATGGAGCAGCGTATAGTACAATAACATACAATACAATACACTGCAACCAATACAATACAATGGAACAGCGTATAGTGCAAAGACATACAATACAATCCACTGCAACCAAAACAATACAATACAATACAATGCAACCAATACAATACAATGGAACAGCGTATAGTACAATAACATACAATACAATGGAGAACCGTATAGCACAAACATAAATTACTATACCTGCAACCAATTTACAATACAATGGAGCACACGTATAGTACATAACATTACAATACCAATACACTGCAACCCAATACAATACATGGAACAGCGTATTGTGCAATTAGACATAACATATACAATCCACTGCAACCAAAACAATACAATACAATACACTGCAACCAATACAATACAATGGAACAGCGTATAGTGCAATGACATACAATACAATCCACTGCAACCAATACAATACAATACACTGCAACCAATACAATACAATGGAACAGCGTATAGTACAATAACATACAATACAATACACTGCAACCAATACAATACAGAGGAACACTGTATAGAACAATAACATACAATACAATACACTGCAACAAATACAATACAATGGAGCACAGTATAGTACAATACATAACAATTACAATACACTGCAACCGATACAATACAATGGAACAGTATAGCACAATAACAACAATACCACTTGCAACCAATACAATACAATGGAACGCGTATAGTCAATACTAGCGATACAAATACACATGCAACCAATACAATATAATGTAGAACGTATAGCCCACAATAAATACAATACAATTAAACTGCCAACCAATAAAATACAATGGAGCACCGTAGAGCACAATAACATACAATACAATACACTGCAACTAATACAATACAACATAACCAATACAATACAATGGAGCACCGTATAGTACAATAACATATAATACACTGCAACCAATACAATACAATGGAACACCGTATAGTACAATAACATACAATACAATCCACTGCAACCAATACAATACAATGGAGCACCGTATAGTACAATAACATACAATACAATACACTGCAACCAATACAATACAATGGAGCACCGTATAGTACAATAACATACAATACAATACACTGCAACAATGGAGCACCGTATAGTACAATAACATACAATACAACCAATACAATACAATGGAACAGCGTATAGTGCACTAACATACAATACAATCCAATGCAACCAATACAATACACTGCAACCAATACAATACAATGGAACAGCATATACTGCAATGACATAAAATACAATCCACTGCAACCAATACAATACAATCCACTGCAACCAATACAACACAATGGAACACCGTATAGTACAATAACATACAATACAATACACTGCAACCAATACAATACAATGGAACAGCGTATAGTGCAATGACATACAATACAATCCACTGCAACCAATACAATACAATACACTGCAACCAATACAATACAATGGAACAGCGTATAGTGCAATAACATACAATACAATACACTGCAACCAATACAACACCATGGAGCACCGTATAGTACAATAACATACAATACAATACACCTCAACCAATACAATACAATGGAACAGTGTATAGTGCAATGACAAACAATACAATCCACTGCAACCAAAACAATACAATACAGTACACTGCAACCAAAACAATACAATGGAACAGCGTATAGTACAATAACATACAATACAATACACTGCAACCAATACAATACAATGGAGAACCGTATAGCACAATAACATACAATACAATACACTGCAACCAATACAACACAATGGAGCACCGTATAGTACAATAACATACAATACAATACACTGCAACCAATACAATACAATACAGTGCAACCAATACAATACAATGGAGCACCGTTATAGTACAAATATACAGTACATACCACTTGCACCAATACAATACAATGGAGCACCGTATAGTAAAAAAAAAAAAAAATCTACAATAACATGCATACAATACACTGCAACCAATACAATACAATGGAGCACCGTATAGTACAATAACATACAATACAATACACTGCAACCAATACAATACAATGGAGCACCGTATAGTACAATAACATACAATACAATACACTGCAACCAATACAATACAATGGAACAGCGTATAGTGCAATGACATACAATACAATCCACTGCAACCAATACAATACAATACAATACACTGCAACCAATACAATACAATGGAACAGCGTATAGTACAATAACATACAATACAATACACTGCAACCAATACAATACAATGGAGAACCGTATAGCACAATAACATACAATACAATACACTGCAACCAAAACAACACAATGGAGCACCGTATTAGTCAATAACTACAATACAATTACACTGAACCATATACAAAAAAAACACATTGAACAGCGTATAGTGCAATGACATACAATACAATCCACTGCAACCAATACAATACACTGCAACCAATACAATACAATGGAACAGCATGTACTGCAAAGACATACAATAAAATCCACTGCAACCAATACAATACAATACACTGCAACCAATATAATACAATGGAACAGCGTATAGTACAATAACATACAATACAATACACTGCAACCAATACAACACAATGGAACACCGTAGAGTACAATAACATACAATACAATACACTGCAACCAATACAATACAATGGAACAGCGTATAGTGCAATGACATACAATACAATCCACTGCAACCAATACAATACAATACAATACACTGCAACCAATACAATACAATGGAACAGCGTGTAGTGCAATGACATACAATACAATACACTGCAACCAATACAATACAATAGAATATACTGCAACCAATATAATACAATGGAACAGCGTATAGTACAATAACATACAATACAATACACTGCAACCAATACAACACAATTGAACACCGTTTAGTACAATAACATACAATACAATACACTGCAACCAATACAATACAATGGAACAGCGTATAGTGCAATGACATACAATACAATCCACTGCAACCAATACAATACAATACATTGCAACCAATACAATACAATACAATACACTGAAACCAATACAATACAATGGAACAGCGTATAGTACAATAACATACAATACAATACACTGCAACCAATACAATACAATGGAGAACCGTATAGCACAATAACATACAATACAATACACTGCAACCAATACAATACAATACACTGCTACCAAAACAATACAATACAATACACTGCAACCAATACAATACAATGGAACAGCGTATAGTACAATAACATACAATACAATACACTGCAACCGATACAATACAATGGAACACCGTATAGCACAATAACATACAATACACTGCAACCAATACAATACAATGGAACAGCGTATAGTACAATAACATACAATACAATACACTGCAACCAATACAATACAATGGAGAACCGTATAGCACAATAACATACAATACAATACACTGCAACCAATAAAATACAATGGAGCACCGTAGAGCACAATAACATACAATACAATACAC
Source organism: Phyllomedusa bahiana (assembly GCA_025379985.1). Classification (NCBI taxonomy): domain Eukaryota; kingdom Metazoa; phylum Chordata; class Amphibia; order Anura; family Hylidae; genus Phyllomedusa; species Phyllomedusa bahiana. The sequence continues at coordinate 17,801 of JAODAL010031221.1, read as the reverse complement.
TGCAACCAATACAATACAATGTAGCACCGTATAGTACAATAACATACAATACAATACACTGCAACAATGGAGCACCGTATAGTACAATAACATACAATACAAAACACTGCAACCAATACAATACAATGGAACAGCGTATAGTGCAATAACATACAATACAATCCACTGCAACCAATACAATACACTGCAACCAATACAATACAATGGAACAGCATATACTGCAATGACATAAAATACAATCCACAGCAACCAATACAATACAATACACTTCAACCAATATAATACAATTGAAAAGCGTATAGTACAATAACATACAATACAATCCACTGCAACCAATACAACACAATGGAACACCGTATAGTACAGTAACATACAATACAATACACTGCAACCAATACAATACAATGGAACAGCGTATAGTGCAATGACATACAATACAATCCACTGCAACCAAAAAAATACAATACAATACACTGCAACCAATACAATACAATGGAACAGGTGTACGTTGCATGAACATACAATCCAATCACTGCAACCCAATACAATACAATAACTGCAACCAATATAATACAATGGAATCAGCGTTAGTACAATAAAATACAATACAATACACTGCAACCAATACAACACAATGGAACACCGTATAGCACAATAACATACAATACAATACACTGCAACCAATATAATACAATGGAACAGCGTATAGTGCAATGACATACAATACAATCCACTGCAACCAATACAATACAATACACTGCAACCAAAACAATACAATACAATACACTGCAACCAATACAATACAATGGAACAGCGTGTAGTGCAATGACATACAATACAATCCACTGCAACCAATACAATACAATACACTGCAACCAATATAATACAATGGAACAGCGTATAGTACAATAACATACAATACAATACACTGCAACCAATACAACACCATGGAGCACCGTATAGTACAATAACATACAATACAATACACCTCAACCAATACAATACAATGGAACAGTGTATAGTTGGCATTGAACAAAACAAATACAATCCACTGCAAACCAAAACAAATACATTTTACAGTACACTCCGCAACCAAAACAATACAATGGAAACAGGTATAGTACAATAACATACAATACAATACACTGCAACCAATACAATACAATGGAGAACCGTATAGCACAATAACATACAATACATTACACTGCAACCAATAAAATACAATGGAGCACCGTATAGTACCATAACATACAATACAATACACTGCAACCAATACAATATAATACACTGCAACCAATACACTACAATGGAGCACCGTATAGTACAATAACATACAATACAATACACTGCAACCAATACAATACAATGGAGCACCGTATAGTACAATAACATACAATACAATACACTGCAACCAATACAATACAATGGAGCACCGTATAGTACAATAACATACAATACAATACGTATAAAAACTACTTAAATATTTGTCATATAGTTTACCAAAGGGTGAGGTGGACACACTACACAAATCCAGATTCCAGGCAAACAGTGCCAATGTCCTACTTAAGACCACATATGCACTGCACTGAGTGACCGAATACCGCCACACACGAGCACATTATCACACTCATCATTGTGACCTGCACGCTACACACGCGCGCCTATCGATACGCATGCTGCACCATGTGCTGAGCATAGAGCCCGTTACAGACAGAGATCCACATCCACAGGTCTGTCGCTATAGTAGCCAGTGCTGGGCAGCCTATACAGGAGCTCAGTTCACCTCTAGGTACCTCGCGCAGCCTCCTATCTAGTAGCCAGTCGCTGGAGCCTATCAGATGAGATCCTCACAGGTCTGTAGCTATAGTGACCAGTGCTGGGCAGCTATCAGGAGAGATCTTCACAGGTTTGTAGCTATATGAGACCGCAGTGCTGGCAGGCCTAATCAGGAGGGATCAAAAAGTCTGTAAGATATAGTGACAGTGCTGGCAGCCTATCACGGAGAGATATGAACAGGTCTTCGTAGCTATAGTGACCAGTCACTTGGCAGCCTATAAGGAGAGATCACACAGGTCTGTAGCTATAGTGACCAGTGCTGGCAGCCTATCAGGAGAGATCACAACAGGTCTGTAGCTATATGCTGACCAGTGCTGGGCAGCTCTATCAGGAGAGATCTTAACAGGTCTGAGCATAGTGACAGTCTGGCAGCCTATCAGGAAGAGATGAACAGGTCAGTAGCCTATCAGTTGACCAGTGCTGCGCAGCATCCTATCAGGAGAGATTCAAAGAGGTCTCTGTAGCTATAGCACGACCTGTGCTGGCAGCACCTATCCAGCTCGAATATCCACACTCTGACGCGTTGAGTCAGCCTGTTATAGTGATATCAGTGCTGCGCCAGCCTAACTTCAGCTCGAATCCTCACAGGTCCGCGCTACCGCTACTACCGCGACCACCTCGTCTGAAATATTGCAGCATATCCATAAGCGAGACTCGCCTCATTCACACAACACCTGGGCGCATCGTAGCTATAGCGATCCCAGTTGCACTGCGCCGCCAGCCATCTCGAACGAGCTCGACTCAATCATCTCCACACGCGGTCTGCGCTCGTATATCACGACGCGCTTCATCAGTGCTGGCTGTATCACCTGCGCAGATGACCCCTTAAACAGGTCCTGTAGCTATATAGCGCGACCAGTGACTGGCAGCCTATCAGGAGAGATTTGAACTAGGTCTGTCTGCTATAGTGACCGTGCTGACAGCCTATCAAGGAGAGATCCACAGGTTCGGTAGCTATAGCAACCAGTGCTGGCAGCCTATCAGGATGAGATCACACAGGTCTGTAGCTATAGCAACCAGTGCTGACAGCCTATCAGGAGAGATCACTCAGGTCTGTAGCTATAGCAACCAGTGCTGAATGTAAAACCCGGAAGCACCGTTATGTAAAAAATCATCTCCCAAAACCTAAAACCACTGAACCTCAAAACAGGTCCCGGAAAAGAAACAAACCGCACCATGTAAATAAAAATAAGAAATCCCTCATTCCCAAAAAAACCCCGGGGGCCCCATCAAACTATAGATCCCAAAAAAAGATTGGGCCAAAAATTTTCAACCATCACAAAAAAAAATTCCAAAAACCGTGGGCCTGTTTAAGGCCCCAAACATGCTTTGAAATCAAAGGGCAGAAATACCCCTAAAACTCCCTTCTTTAGGGACCATTTGGGGACCTATGGGAGTTTTAACGGTTGTCATAGAAATTTTGCAGTATCAGAGGACCAAAGTTCTAGTTTAAGAAAAAGTCGGGGCCCCTTCGGGAATCCAAGGTCTTAGCTAAAACCATGGGGAACCCTATGGGAGAGATCACCAGGTCTGTGGGCTTAAAAAGTGCTGGACCTTGGGGATCCCCGGGGTCGTGGCAAAAGTACCTTTGGGGGCGCTTTTTCAGGGGTTAAAAGGTTTGCTATAGGACCAGCGGAGCCTATCAGGGGTAAACGGGGGTTGTAATGGAGTCTGGAGCCTTTTTAGGAAGGGGGATCAAAGGCTGACCCTAAAGGACCGGTGGCCTTTGGGGTTTGAACTTTTTTGTGCTATAGTACGTCTGAGCCTTCGGGGGTTTTAACTCTTAGTATGCCCTTGGATTTTTCAGGGAAACCCCGGTCCGTAAGGATGGCCGTGCGGCAGCCTATCGGGGTTTAAAAATTTAGCTATAGTGCCAGGGGGGGCAGCTTCAGGGGATCAACAGGTCTTAGCTTAGGCCCAGGCTGGCAGCCTATCAGGAGAGACCCAAAAGGTCTGTAGCAAAGGGGCCATGCGGGCAGCCTATAGGAGAATCACAAGGTTGTAGCTATGGGGCCCAGTGCTGCAGCCTTTAGGAGGTTTAACAGGTTGTGCTAAGTGACCGTGTGGCAGCCTATCAGGAAGTTTAAAGGTCTGTAGCTTTTGGCCCCAGTGCGGGCAGCCTATCAGGAGAGAACAAAGGTTGTAGCATGGACCATGCTGGCAGCCTATCAGGAGAGATCAACAGGTCTTAGCTATAAAAAACCATGCTGCCCCTTCGGAGGATCAACAGTTGTAGCTATAAACAGTGTGCACCTATCAGGAGAGATCACACAGGTCTGTAGCTATGGGACCCTGTCGGTTTAGGGGATAAAAGGCTGTAGCTTTTGGCCCCAGTGTGGCGCTATCAGGAGAGATTAACGGGTCTTTAAATTTTAAAAACCAGTGCTGGCAGCCTAAAAAGGGGATAAACAGGTCTGTGCTATGGGGCCCCGTGCGGGGCACCTATCAGGGAGAGATCCCAGGTCTGTAGCTTGGGACCAGTGCTGGGGCCTATCAAGAGTTTAACAGGTCTGTGTATGGGACCGTGTGGCACCCTATCGGAGAGTTTAACAGGTCTGTAGCTTTAGGCCCAGTTGGCGGGCCTTCAGGGAGATTGAAAATTGAGTTTGGGACCTTATACAGAGAGACCAGGTCAAGCCCATTTTGGGGAATCAAGAGTTAAACAGGTCTGTAGTAAGGGGACCATGCTGGCAGCCTAAGGAGGATCACAGGTCTGAAATATAGGACAGTGTGCACCCCTATCAGGAGAGATTGAAAGGTTTTGTAGCTATAGGACCAGTGCTGGCAGCCTATCGGGAGGATTGAACGGTTGTGCTATAGGACCAGTCGGCAGCCTATGGGAGGATCAACGGTTGTAGTTTTTGGGACCGGTGGAGCCTATAGGAGGATAAACCAGGTCTGTAGCTATAGCAAAGTGCGGGCACCCCTATCAGGAGAGATAAAAAGGTCGTGTTTGGACCAGTGTGCACCCTATCGGGAGGTTTAACAGGTTGTAGTATAGGCCATGCGGGCGCCTATAGGAGGGATAAAACAGGTCTGTAGTATAGTGCCCCTGCTGGCAGCCTATAGGAGGATTTGAACGGGTCTGTAGCTATGGACCAGTGGGGCAGCCTATCAGGAGAGATTGAAAGGTCTTAGCTATAGGCATTTGCTGGCAGTATTAGGAGAGATTGCGGTCTGTAGCTTTTTGACGTCTATATATAAATTAACATTTATTATAAAAAATTAAAATATCATAAAGTTAACATCTTACTATACAATTCACCAAATCAAAATTTTTAAACATTTAAATATAAATCTGGAAACCTATAAAAATCCCATCTTATTATACAACATTTTCACCTATCAAATTTTAACATTTATTAATTTACCATCTAAACCTATCAAAATCAAAATCTTACTATACCCCATTCACATCTAAATTTTAAAGGTCGTAAATTTAAATTTCACCACTCACCCTATAAAAATTACATTTTTTAAACCAAATTTGGGAGCCCCTAAGGTAATAAACCTCTTATAAAAAACGTCCCGGAGTATAGGGGGGGAATAACAGTTGTAGCTATAGGCCCGTTGGCGCCCTATCAAAGATAAAAAGGTCTGTTTTTTTGGAACCAGTGTGGGACCCTATGGGAAATTGGAAGGTTGAGTTAAGGAAGTGCTGAGCCTTCGGAGGGATCAAAAACGATCTAGTATAGGAAGTGCTGGAGCCCATAGGGGGAAAATTTAAAAGGTCTGTGTTTTTGGTCCAGGTGGAGCTATAGAGAGATTGAAAAATCTTAGCTATAGGGAAGTGTGGCCCTTCAGAGAGATTGGCAGGTTGTAGCTATAGGACAGGGGTAACTTTTTTAAAAAATTAAAACATTGTATTTTGCAAACATGCGGGCAGCCCTTTTTGGGAGGGAGAAACGGGTCTGTAGCTATCGCGACCGTGCTGGCAGCCTATAGGGAGTTAAAGTTCAAACAGGAATGGGGCCCCTATGGGGTGAACCAGTGTGGAGCCTATAAGGAGGGGACTAAAGGTAAAGAGGGGTTCAAAAGGAAATAGGTGGACACTGTTAAGGGAAAAGGCAATTCCCCAAAGTGACTTGTTTTTACAAGTCTGTAACTAAAAAGCAGGGGGCCGCTGGAGTGAGACGCCCCCTTTTGACCTGTTAAAAAGGGGAATCAGTGATGGAGGGGTTTTTAATGCGTTCACAAAGTATCCCCCAAAAGTAAGTACCCCCCCAAATGTTGTAAATATTGTATTCTATCTTTTATGGAAAAAATGAGGATCTGCCCCTGATAAATGAAAAGTAGTCATTGCCGGCTTGTATACAGGGGGATGGGGGCCCTCAAAATAACACAGACTCAATGTCTAACCCCGGGGACAAAAGTGAGGCACCCCTAAGTGATAAAATGTAAAGTAGTCGGCCGGCTTGTATCCAGGGGGTTGGGTGTCCAAAAAATAAACAGAATCAAGTCAAACGCTGGGGACAAAAGTGAGGACACCCTAAGTGACAACAAAAGTGGGGGCCCCCCTAAGTGATAAAATGAAAAGAGTCAGTGCCCCGGCTTGTACCCCGGGGGATGGGGTGTCCTAAAAATAACACAGACTCAATGTCTAACGCTGGGGGACAAAAGTGGGGGACACCCCAAAAGTGAAACAAAAGTGGGGGCACCCTAAGTGTTTACAATTTTTAAAAGTAGTCAGGCCCGGCTTGATCACGGGGGGAATGGGGGTCCTCAAATAACAAAGACATAAATTTGTCTAACCCGGGGGGGCCCAAAAGTAAAGGACACCCCTAAGGGGATCAATGTAAAGTATCAGGGGCCCGGCTTTTTATCACGGGGGGATGGGGTGCCCTCAAAATAACACAGACATAAGTTAACCCCTGGGGACAAAAGTGGGACACCGCTAGGTAAACAAAAAAAGTGAGGACCCCCCATAAGTGATACAAGAAAATAGAGTAGTGCCCGGCTTGTATCACAGGGGGTGGGGCGTCCTCAAAATAACAAAAGGAAAACAATTTTCAAAACCACGGGACAAAAAGTGAGGACCCCCCTAAGTAAGAATGGAAAATTGTCCCCAATTTTGCTTTTTCCCCCTCCTTAGTGCATGTGACTCATTTTTTTACAAAGTCTCAGGTGGAAGGGGGAGCAGGTGTGTTAAAACTTGATGGGTTTTCAAACCCCCACACAGTCTCATCCAAAGGGCACTGGGAATTTAACCCTAGCTCCTCACGGGAAAGAAATGTCTGAGGATCTGAAAAAGAATTGTTGCTCCCAATAAAGATTGGGGCCCGGGCATAAGAAAAGCCGACACCCGGGAATGAGCTGCCGCAGGGGCCAAGACCCTGACCCCTTTTAGCTCAAACCGGGGGCCCCAAAACCAAAAAAGAGGTTTAAAAAAAGACTGGTTGACCTAGAAAAGGCTTCACCATGGTCCCCCCAAAGAAGCTGGTGCACGACCTCAAACCTCATATCCCGAGATGAGTGCTGCCAGCATTGTGCAGAGGTTACAGGGGTGGGGGGTCACCCTCGTGTCAGATAATACACCACACACTGCATCACATTGGTCTGCATGACGTACCCCAGAAGGAAGCCTCTTCTAAAGTGATGGCAAGAAAGCAAACAAACAGTTTGCTGAAGACAAGCAGACTAAGGACATGGAGTACTGGAACCCTGTCCTGTGCTCTGATTATTTTATTATTATTATTATTTATTTTGGAGCGCCCTTAGCTCCAGGGCGCTGTAAATTCAAGAGGGGGTTACATAACATAAATACATAATGTATGTCAAGCAAGTACAGTGGTGACGATAAATAACTAACAACTGGTACAGAGGGAGAGAGGGCCCCTCCCAAAAGGGGTTTTCAGCTAAGTCCATGAATCAATTAAACTAATTTGGTTCGATGGTTCAGGCGTGTGTGGCAACCAGGTAGGAGGACAAAGACAAGTGTGTTGCTACAATCAACATGGTGGGGGGAGTGTCATGGTTTGGGGCTGATATGCTGCCGGCTGTGGGGAGTACAGTTCATTGAGGGACCTGAATGCCAAAAGTACTGTGCACCCGAAGAGAGCTGCCCCTCTCCCTTCTGGGCTGCGGGCATCCAACATGAAACGCCCCCAAAGCCCTCCAAGTCCCCACTCCCTTTCAAAAGGGGTTTTTAAAGGATTGGACTGGCTGAGGTCTCCAGACCAAACCCTATGGAGCATCTGGGGGCCCCCTCAAACAGAAGGGGGGAGCACAAGGTCTTAACATCCACCAGTCCGTGATTGCATGGAGGGGGGATGAGGTTTCCAGTGGCTGAAAAACCTGTGAAGCTTAGGACCCCCCTGTCTAAGAGAGATAAGGCAGTGCTGGAAAATAGGGGGCCACACAAAATACTGACAATAAGGGCAAAATTTTCCATTGTCACTTAGGATGTCCTCACTTTTTTTTTTCACTGAGGGTGTCCTCATTTTTTGTTGTCACTGAGGGTGTCCTCACTTTTGTTGTTCAGGGGGTCCTCATTTTTGCCCCCAGCGGTTAGCGTTGAGTCTATGTTGAGTTTTTTGAGACACCCCATCCCCCTGTTTCAACCCGGGAAAATGACTCTTTACTTTGTATCAGATTTTAGGTTGCCCTGGGAGAAAATAAATAAGTATTTAAAAAAAGAGAGGTTGTCCCATTTTTGTGATACTGTAGTGAAGGGTTTTAATGTTTTCAGTAAGAAAGAAGTTCCTGTACTGCTGATAAGACACAGCAGGGAATCACGTCACCATACCAACCGCTGCTTGAGCAGAAAGAGGTGGTCGATAACCTAAAGAAGTTTGTGTACACAAGCGAGAGCTAAGAACTGCTCTAAGTCTGGAAGGAAGTAAAATCAGAACAGCAAGGTATTTGGTCCTGGTCTTTACTTACCTACTCCTTCATGTTTAACAGTATGTTTGCAAATAAATAATAAACATTTTCACCATTTTTTATTTAAAAATTTTGTACCAAACTTGTTTTAGCTATCTCTTGTGTCCCTAGTGCACAGCTCATCTTAGGAGATCCGACCCGTAACAAGAAAATCCTCAGCCTGGTGAATTGCTCAGAATACCTCTCCTTTAGGCAGCTACTGTGGTCTCTTCCTGCCTAGAATCAACACACTCAAAGCAAGTGATGTTCAATCCCCGTGCTGCCATTCTATCCCGTCCTCTGTAACCCCTTTGTAATAACACACCAGCTGAGGGGAGTGAAAACCCCGGTGCTGTCATTCTATCCCGTCCTCGTACTCCTTGTAAACACACCACTCACTGCTGGCGAGTGTTCAAAACCCCCCGGTGCTTCATTTACTCCTGTCCTTTTCTTTTAGTAATTAGTCAAACAATGCACAAAAGCTATCATCATGCTGCTTGTTTTTTGGACAGTCTATTGCCATTTTTTCTCCCTACTCAAAAAAAAGAAACCTCAATCAAGTATGTGCATTGAGGAAAAAACCCACATCCTTTGTTCCTGCAGAGATTTGAACCTATGACCCTTATGCTGAAAAGGCAGGGTGTCAACCCTCAGGTATTTTTAACTTTTTAGCTCTTTATTTTGGTTACTTGAATTAACATAGACACACTTTTGTTTGGCTAGAGACTCAGGAGTGAGCACACTGTGGGGAAAGGCATGGTGATGTCAAGCCTTCTGGGTCACATGCTTTGCAGTTCAAACAAATGAAGACACTACAAGCTGAAAAGAAGAAAGCAAGACATGAAATGCCTTTATGGTAAAACCCCTTTAAATGAACAACAGCACACAACAAATTCCATCAGGTCATTATTTCTTAAACAAAACAAAAAACGAGGCCAGAATGTGGAAGAAATAAGTACTTCCTCATTGTTTTCATAGGAGGGCAAGAACTGCAGGTGCTACTAATCAAATGCCCCTATTTCACTGATCATCAGCAAGTCTATAAAAGCAGAATTTATGTGCAGTTTTCTGGTCTGGAGGAATTAGGTGTGCGTTACCAGAAAGGCAAGAAGAAAAGACATCAGCAATGATCTCAGGGAAGCAATTGTTGCTGTCCATTAATCTGGGAAGGATTATAAAGCGACTTTCAAACAATTTATCATTGTTCAGTGAGAAAGATTAATCAAAAGTGGAAAATATTCTAATGAGTTGACAATCTTCCCATGAGTGGACGTCCTGGCAGAATAATCCCAAGATCAGATCATGCAATTGTTGGAGAAATAAGGAGAAAATGGATCACGCAGTAGGACAATGATTTTAAGTGTGTTTGAGCGATTACGTTGGCCATCGACATCGGTCATGGTGATAGCCGCCCTATCGACAAAATATTCGATGGTCAATGGTAGATTATTTCGTGCCTTTAAAGTCTAGGGGAGAGCAACAACACCTTCATTCTTACACCCAAACGGGCGGGGAAAAAGCGGGAAAAATTAAACACCCCAAACGTCAAATGGTACGTGAAACATCTTGGGCAACACACTTGGGTTTAAAAAAGCCACAGAAAAAAAAACACAAACTTTCATACCCCTGTCTTGCACCACAGCATGACCCTTAAACTGCATGACCAAAAATTTTTTTTTTTAAAAAAAAAAAGTCCCCAGAAGGCAAAAATTTTTACTTAACTGGACATTAAATTCCCTGCCGGGAAACCAGTTTACCCCCAAAACTGCATGACCCCACATTTAAAAAGTCCCGGGAAAAAAGGGATCTTTCAACCCCCATTTTATTTACGGGACATATACTGTCCCTGCCTAGGTACCCCTTCCCCCTCCGTATGAGTGGGACCAATTGAGCTTCATTTGGAATTTATGTGGAAACGTTCCGTTACACCCAGGTCCCCTTTTTTTCTTGGCATTCTTTTTCTTTTTTACTCAACGTGCTGGGGGAAAATTTGTCTCTGAAAATTGTTCTCTGTCCGTGCCCCAAACTCCATGTCCTCTAATAACCTACATTGTTCAAGTCTTCCCTGACCTCCCTTGTAAAAATTTAAAGGGGAAATTTTTTGTATAGCGTTTTTGTACATGCAAGTTTTTTAGTGTTTAATTCAAAAACCTTTTTTTAAAAAATAGGATGGAACCCCACCTGTCTTTGTTCTTTTTTTAATTTTTTAAAAGGGTTGTTCAATACAGGGATTGAAGCTATGTTAAAGATCTTGAAAAAAACAGTCTTTTGGGGCAATAGTGCCATTAACAGTGCCCTCCTATCCTGTTTCTGACACACCATCCCCTTGACCACTCTTGAAAATTTGTAAGAACAAATGTCTGTTGGAAAAAAAAAAAAATTTTAAAATAGGACGTAGTTAGTGTGTCACAGCAAAAAATGCCCCCAAAATTCAAAGCATGCCCCTTGGGCCCACTTTGGACAAGTGAAGAAAAAAATTTCTTTAGAAACAATTTTTTTTTAATAGGACCTGTAGTATAGCGCATGTCACAGCAAAATGCCCCAAAAATTCAAGCTGCCCCTTGAGCCACTTTGGAAATTTGAAAAAACAAATTCTTTGAAAAATTTTTTTTATTATAGGATCTTAGTATTGCGTTTCAAAGCTATGACCAAAAAAAAAAAAAAAGATTCTCAGCCACTTTTAAAAATTTTGTGAGGGAGAAAGCCACTTAGAACCACATTTCTGTTACAAAGGCCTGATTTTGCTGAAATCACAGCAACAGACCCCAAAAATTATAAATTGATTTCAGCCACATTAAAAATTGTGAGGGAGAAATCCCATTTTAAATTTTCCCAATTTTTTGTTTCCCCAACCCCAGATTATTGCTGTTTTCCAAAACAAAAAATACCTAAAAAACCATTACAAAAAAATTTTAAAAATAAATTTTAAAAATTTTTTAAATACGGTGTTGTCTTAACCTTGCTTCTTTTACAGTCTCCTCACAGAAAAAACCAGAAAAAAAAATGTGGGAAAAGAGAAAAAAATGCAGTAAGAAATGATCTTTTTTAAAAAAAATTTTTTCAAGAGGACCATTTTCTTTTAAAAAGGGAATGTAAAGTAGACTGGAAAAATCTGCCCTCGGAAATTTGGGGCCAAACATCATCAGAGACCCATGCCTGTTCTCTTGATGAAAGTCAAACACCCATTATCTGGGGAAAGCGGATGCGTTTGTTGTAATGATCCCCCAGCTGTGCTAAAGGTCCGCTAATATGACGCTGGCTGTGGGGGACAACACCTCTATGGGTTGGCACCCAGCTGGGCCATTCTCCTTTTGGATCCCCAGAAGTCTATTGGGCCCGGAACACATAAAAAAACATCGGTGTTGAGACGAGATATTCGTGCCATGATTTAAGCTGGTCTCTGTGTTTTGGATGTGTGTCCTGCATGGTATGCGTTGGTGAGGGGGTAATAAAGTTTGCCAGAGGTCCCCCCATTAGGCTTCTGCCACCTTCCCTGCTGCTGTGCTCCCGCTACGGTACGGGCACTTATGCTGTCATGTCCTGTTTTTGTTCCACCATGCATTTGGGGGAAAGTGAAGCAGACGCAACGGATGTCTCCAGTTGATCATCAGAAAGGTCCCCTTTCCTGCATTTTACTCCTATTTGGGTGGGTGGAAGGAAAGTGTGGTTTTGTTTTGTACGGGCCCAGGAGGGTGGCCCCCCCAAAAAAGTTGTTCATTTGATGGCCTTAATGCGAGGATCTTTTGGGGGAAATGGAGCTCCAAGAAATCATGTGAGAGATGGGCTTGTTTTCCCCAAAACCCCCGGGGGTCAAGGGGCATAGCAAAACTCATCTTCTCATTTTCCTCCTCCCCCCTCAAATTGGGCCCCAAAACCTCTTTCCAAGGCAGGAAACGTCAGTAACGTCGGTGCAGGAATACCCCTCTCCTTTCCTCCTTTTTCCGCTGCCCCCCGGGCCCCCCTTCAACACACCCCGCTTCCCTGAGATGATGCCCCCTGAGAGTGAAGGCCCCCCTTGCATAGCCCTGGACCCAAACTACTGCCAAATAAAACCCGATAAAAATTGTAAAAAACTGGGGGGCCCTTGTGGATTTGACGGAGGAAAGGCCCCGTATCCGTTTTGTGTCCCCCCCCAGAGTGTCCAACGATGTTCCAGAACTAAGATCACCCCAATGCTCATGCTACAAGGGGATTGGCGCATGCCATTTTGGTGGTTCTTCAAAATTGCAAATGGGCAGGTCTTTTACCTGTCCACTCTCGGTGGCTCACAACCCGAGGCCCCCCCGCTGTTTCAGGCCATGTGTACTTCGTATGGTAATGGGATTGCGCTGCTGCCCCAAAACGCTGGACATGTGGGGGGTGGAATTCCAGGTGTTGCAGTCCAGCCCGGGGGCTCTTTTAAAAATTTTTGGACGAAAAAGGTTCATGTGCCCGGCAAGGGAGTGTCCAGCCTACCCATCTTAAGGGGGGCCCGCAATTTGCCCTTATCGCACACCACCTTGCCTGGACAAGGTTTTGGCCCCCACCCCCTTTTTTCTGGCGGGGAGCCGTCCACAGCTCCCGAACCTGGTGGTGGAGGTCTCCAAGAAAATTAATTTCAACCGGTTGGTTTCCTGGGCCCCGTGAGCCACCCCGAGGACCTTGGGGGGGAAAGAACCCCGCAATCCCCGCGGTCTTGACGAGGGGCGCCGAGCCTGGGGTGCCTCACCCCCCGAGACATCCACCCCCCCCGTGACTGTCACAGAATATAGCGGCCCCTTTGGCCCGCTTACAGTCCCTGTGCGGTTGGTCAGATGGGCTTTTCCCCCCAGATGCAGACAAACCTTGAAATTTTTGATGACCGGGGGCCAGGGCAGGGACGGCTTTTTTGGAAAGAAATCCTGCTCGGATCTGGTATTGGGGGGGCAAAAGGGGCCAAGAGTGTCGGAACCCCCTTGTGCCCCCCCATACGGAAAAACAAATTTCCAAGGCCAAAAGTGCAATGCCGACATCAGGCTTTTGCTTTGGGAGGTTTGGGGTAAAGTGTTTTCTTCTCCAAAACCTGGGAAAAAAGAAGGCTGGCCTAGACTGGCCCCCTGTACGGCTGCAGGGCTCAAAAAAGCGGGGAGAAGGGAGGATTGGTTTTTTCTGGTGGGCTGGTGGTTTTCGGGCGACGGGGGGAGGCTGAAGCGGGGCGATCCCTGATCATGGGCCTAAGCTGGGGAGCAAAGGAAGCTTTGGGGGGGGGAGGGAGGGGGACAGAGGGTGTGACAGTGGTTGGGGGCCCGGCGTCGGTTGGCCTTTTTTGGCCAAATGTTGCCTCCCTTTTTAACTCATGCATTGCTGCTGTGACAGAATGTTGGTGGTGGTTTTAAACCCCCTAAGGTTCTTTCCTTACTTTTGCGTTTATGGGCAAAGGGACATATGACATCGTGGGTGAAACAGAGGCTTTCAAGGAAAGGCCCCGGTTGGGGTCCCGGACCTTTTTGACGGCGTAAGCAAGGGCGGGGTTTGCGTGACCCCGGGGCGGAATATATCAGCGGACTTTTCGACCGTCCCCTCCTTTTTTTAGGGGGAAAACCCGTTAGCACTACCCCATCGTCTTTTCCCCCGTCCCCTGATGAGCGCTCGAAGCAAAATTTTGTGAAAAGACCACGTTGGGGTCCGAATTCTCATCCATATCAACACAGGTGACTTTGTCGTCCTGACATTCTGCATCCGGCTCGGGCTACAAGAAGGGGGCTGCAAAGGGGTTTTCCCACCACCCCGGGGTTTTTGCAGATTGACCCCGGGTTTCCCTTTACCTCCCCTGATGGGTTTAGTAATGGGCGTAAGCAAGAAAATCATCCTCATTGGCCTCTTATCTTTTAACATGCCTTTGACCCCCAACCCCATTTTGTCATCAAAGAGGTTTCAGAAAATGGATTTTCCACGTGGGGGGACACGAGTTGACATTTGGTGCTTCATGTTGGGGGGATGCTGGGGAGTGATGACGAATTTTGCTGTGACTGGGAGGGGCGAGGAGGGAAACGCTGGGTGCAGGTTGCATTAACCCTGAAGGACAGATTGGCGACGGTTCGTTTTGAGATTCACAGGGGCCCCGACCCAGCGATGACAAGCCTGAGGTCCCGCAACTGACGATCCCCTGGCATGGTGTTGTCACCCACTGGAAGGAGCACCCTTTCTGGGACCTTACCTCCATGTCCACCCCCCCCTTTTCTCCTTACCACCTCATTTCGTCATGTTCAGAAATATAAAAAATTTTGGAAAGGGAGGAAGAGTTTTGGAAAGTCTCATTAAAAGAGGCAAATACAGTTACCCCAAAACCAAAACAAACAAAATTTCTGGATTAAAATTTAACTGAAATAGATTATCAACAAAATTGATGACCAAAAAGGAAAAAAAAACCTGTCGAAATGTTACGGATATTAAAAGGATTTTTGGCACCTCTCAATTCACCTGTGGGATACAAAATTCTGTATTTAAATTTAACTGCAAAGTAGATCATCAACAAAAATGGCTGCGCCAAAGTTAAAAAAAACGTATCTGAAATGTATGGATAATAAAAGGTATTTTTTTGGACCCATCAATTCACCCGTGGTGAAACAAAATTGCTGTATTCACATTTAAAGTGCAAGGGGCCTCAATGAACAAAGCTGTAGTGCGCCAAATGAAAAAACCGTATTTAATTATTCGGGAAAAAAAAGGGATTTTTGGACCTTCAATTCACCCGTGGTGACTACAAAATTGCTGTATTTTCATTTTGTGCAAGGGCCTCAATGAACAAAACTGTAGTGGGCCCAAAATGAAAAAACAGTATTGTAAAGTATTCGGAAATAAAAAGGTATTTTTTTTGGGAAACCTTCAATTACCCGTGGTGACCCAAAAATTGCTGTATTACATTTAAGTGCAAGGGGCCTAATGAAAAAAAAGCGTAGTGCGCCAAAGTAAAAAAAAAAAAGTACTGTAATGTATTCGGTAATAAAAGGTATTTTTTTGGGACCTATCATTTTCCCCGTGGGAAAACACAATGGTGTTAAAATTTTAAATGCAAGGGGGCTCTACAACAAAATTTGGGGTGGGCAAAAGTGAAAACAAACGTATCCGTTATGTTTTTGGTTAATAAAATGTTTTTTTTGGCACCTTTCAATTCACCTGTGGTGACTACAAAATTGCTGTATTCACATTTAAGTGCAAGGTGCCTCAATGAACAAAGCTGTAGTGTGCAAAAGTGAAAAAACACGTATCTGTAATGTATTCGGATAATAAAAGGTATTTTTGCCACCTACCAGTTCACCTGTGCTAACTACAAAATTGCTGGATTCTAATTATTATTATTATTATTATTATTATTAATTATTATTATTATTATTAACTGCAAGGTGGCTATATCAACAAAGCTGGAATGGGCAAAATTGAAAAAGAACACCTTTTCTGAAATGTATACTGATAATAAAAGTGGAGTTTTGCCCTAACAAAGAGACCTTTCAGTTACTAGAAAAGATGTGTTTCCTAATATAAGTTTCAGGCTGCCCCATATCCAGGATATTATTTCAATAGAAAACTGTTAAAAACAAAGCTATTGCAGTGCAAATGTTACACTTAAGTCTTGGTGAACTTATCCAGTATTCTTTATAGAGTTGTCTGTGTTCGCCCGTGGGGCCCCCCTCCGTCCCCCCCCGTGACTTTTCAGCAGTAGATGGGTCCTTTAAAATTCTTCTACCTAACTACATAAAATCTTCAATCTTGATTTAAAAATAAGTTTTAAGGATCACGCTAACAGTAGAGCTTTCTCTGTGAAGAAATAGAATAATTTTCGCTGAGCTGTTTGGGCCCGAGGCGAGCGCACGTCCTACTGCTTGAGATGCTGAGAGACAAGATCATGACAGGAAGGGCTTTCTATGTAAAACGAGGTCATGTGATTTTTCCAGCCAATCGCAACCATACACATCCCAGTCATGACGTCGCCCCACACATCTCAACCTGCTCTATTCTGTAAGCTGATTTTTCTGGCCGCCAAAAGACAGGAAGCGCCGAAAATGCGCGATATTAATAGATGATGCTCAGATTTTAACCTAAATTATCGCATGATCTAAAAATTTCGGTCAACATAAAAACTGTGCCGATTTCAACTTTGTCGATAATAATCGCTCAACACTAATTATAAGCACAACAGTAATTCTACAAGAAGGTGCAATGGCCCAAAATGAAGACCTCAACCTAATTGTTGTGGTAGAACATTATAAGAGTGATGCATAATACTAAATGACCTGAAGCAATGTTATAAAAGGGGCGGTGCCATGTTTTAAAGTGAATTTATTGCAAAAAACAGGAAAGGAAATACAGACAGTCCCTGAAACGTCTCTGGAAAGGGGATAGTGGATCCTTGGTACCACGGAACTCAGTTGCCTGGACATGAGGAGCAAAAGAATCCAGTCAAATGGATGTGATGCCAAGAACAACAGAGGAACAGCAGACTCGGACCAGCAGGTTTGACAACAGGAACAATGCAGGAACAGCAGGCTTGTACCAGCAGACAGGACACCAGGAAAATTAGAGGGACAGCAGGCTTGTACCAGCAGACATGACACCAGGAAGATTAGAGGGACAGCAGGCTTGTACCAGCAGACAGGACACCAGGAAAATTAGAGGGACAGCAGGCTTGTACCAGCAGACATGACACCAGGAAGATTAGAGGGACAGCAGGCTTGTACCAGCAGACAGGACTCGAGGAATAATGGAGGGACAGTAGACTTGTACCAGCAGAAAGGACACCAGGAAAAACAAAGGGGCAGCAGGCTTGTACTAACAAACAGGACACGGGGTACAATGGAGGGACAGGAGGCTTGTATCAGAAGGCAGAACATCAGGAACAATGGAGGGAGAGCAGGCTTGTACCAGCAGACAGGACTCGAGGAAAAACGGAGGAATAGAATACTTGTTCAAGCAGGCAGGATGCAAGCACGAACGGAGGGACAGCAGCGTTGAACCAACAGACAGGACACCAGGAAAAACTAAAGGGATAACAGGCTTTAAGCAGCAGGCAGGACACCAGGAACAATGGAGGGACAGCAGGTTTGTACCATCATTCAGGACAGCAGGAACAACGGAGGAACAGAGGCTTG
>JAODAL010031220.1:0-48742 GCA_025379985.1 Phyllomedusa bahiana | reverse complement strand
CCTCAGAAAGCAGCGTCACAGGCAGCAGTCAAGAGGCAGTCAGCCCAGAGCAGCAGTCACAGAGCAGCAGTCACAGCCTCAGAGCAGCAGTCACAAACTCAGAGCAACAGTCACAAACTCAGAGCAACAGTCACAAACTCAGAGAAGCATTCAAGGCCTTAGAGCTGCAGTCACGGCCTTCAGAGCAGCAGTCTGCAATCTTCTGCTTCCTCCTCTGCTGGGCTGCGGCTTTCTTGTCTTCATGCAACCGAAACCTTTCATTAGCAGGAAATGAACCAATTGTTACCTGCTGCTCAGAAGCAGCAGAGAGGAGTTAGCTGTGCGCTGTAGCATTGCATAGAGAGACCGCTCTGTGTGCAGATAACGTGTCACCTGCAGTCCTATGTAACTCCACAGAGAACACAGTGATAACTCTCTGAGTTCAGATAATGGAGTAGATGTCACCTGCAGTCCTATGTAACTCCACAGATAACACAGTGATAACTCTCTGAGTCGATAATAGTAGATGTCCCTGCTGCCCTTTATGTAACACACAAACAGATAACCTAGTGTATACCTCTCTGAGTTCAGATAATGGAGTAGAAGTCACTCGCAGTCCTACGTAAGATAATACAGTGATAGCTCTCTGAGTACAGATACTGTAGTAAATGTCACCTGCAGCCCTATGTAAGATAACACAATGCAGCTAACCCTAAATTCTATCATTCACTCGTATTAGGGATGAAGGGATGTAGTGGTGCTGAGTCTGTCCTGTTTCTTTTGTGCACATTGATAGCTATAAAAGCAGATAATAATAATAATAATGCAATGTAGCAAGTGACAAACTCAGCTCCACTACATCTGTAAATGCTTCTGCAGGTTTTCAGGACTAGAAATGTGAGATAAGACGACAGATTTTATCTTCCCTATTTTAAAGAAGAAGAGAAATAGAAATAGAGAACAGTCCAGACAAGATGTTACAGTGTCACATAGTAATAAAAAGAGCATACGGTGCCAAACACAGCTGTCCACCATATTACCACCATATACTGCAATACACTATAACACTACCATACACTGCAATACACCATAACACTACCATATACTGCAATACATTTTTAAAAAGGCCCTCGTTCACACGGCTTTTTTCAGAAAGTATTTAATCGGATTCCCCGATGTAAATACGTTCTGAAATCATTTAAAAATTCATTGCAAAATAATTTTCCTAAGTGTGGCAGTATTTGTAATGTTTTCCCCGACGGATTCCCTCTCCATTCTTGTAGGTGGTGAAATCCGTCTTTTAAATTAATTGACATGCGAATTGTTTTTCGTCGGAATTGTTTTGTTTTCAATCCGCGGGGCGGCAACCCGGCACGGAAATACGTGTATGTTGAGAACGACGAGCCGTATTTTCATTGAAATCAATAAAAATAGGCTGGACTTATTTCGCGGATTTGCCGACGGATTGACGATCGTCAATCCGTGGCCCCTCGCAGTGAAATAATGCCGGTTAGGGCGACCTAACACTACATACACTGCAATACACAATAAACACCAACATATTATTGCAATAAATAAACCTTCACTGCAATAAAACCAAAAACCCTACATATACTGCAATACACCAAAACACCAACTTACACTGCAATATACTGCAATACAATACAACCATACACTGCAATACACCATAACACTACCATACACTGCAATATACTGCAATACAATACAACCATACACTGCAATACACCAAAACACTACCTTTATACGCAATTTACACCAAAACACCAACATACACTTCAATATACTGCAATACAATACAACCATACACTGCAATACACCATAACACTACCATACACTGCAATATACTGCAATACAATACAACCATACACTGCAATACACCATAACACTACCATATACTGCAATACACCAAAACACCAACATACACTGCAATATACTGCAATACAACCATACACTGCAAAACACCATAACACTACCATACACTGCAATACAATACAACCATACACTGCAATACACCATAACACTACCATACAATGCAATATACTGCAATACAATACAACTATACACTGCAATACACCACAACAATACCATACTCTGTTATATACCATGACACTACCATACACTGCAATTCACCATAACACCACCATATACTGCAATACACCACCATACACTCCAACACCATAACACTACCATACATTGCAATACACCATAACACTACCATACACTGCAATACACCATAACACTACTATATACTGCAATACACTACCATACTCTGCAATACACCATAACACTACCATACTCTGCAATACACCATAACACTACCATACTCTGCAATACACCATAACACTACCATACTCTGCAATACACCATAACACTACCATACTCTGCAATACACCATAACACCACCATACTCTGCAATACACCATAACACCACCATACACTGCAATACACCATAACACCACCATACACTGCAATACACCATAACACCACCATACTCTGCAATACACCATAACACCACCATACACTGCAATACACCATAACAATACCACATACTGCAATACACAATAACACCACCATACACTGCAATACACCATAACACTACCATACACTGCAATACACCATAACACTACTATATACTGCAATACACTACCATACACTGCAATACACCATAACACCACCATACACTGCAATACACCATAACACCAACATACACTGCAATACACCATAACACTACCATACAATGCAATATACTGCAATACAATACAACCATACACTGCAATACACCACAACAATACCATACACTGCAATACACCATAACACTACTGTATACTGAAATACACTACCATACACTGCAATACACCATAACACTACCATACTCTGCAATACACCATAACACCACCATACACTGCAATACACCACCATACACTCCAACACCATAACACTACCATACACTGCAATACACCTTAACAATACCACATACTGCAATACACTATAACACTACCATACACTGCAATACACCATAAAACTACCATACTCTGCAATACACCATAACACCACCATACACTGCAATACACCATAACACTACCATATACTTCAATACACCATAACAATACCACATACTGCAATACACCATAAAAATACCACATACTGCAATACACCATATCACCATACACTGCAATACACCATAACACTACCATACACTGCAATACACCATAACACTACCATACACTGCAATACACCATAACACCACCATACACTGCAATACACCATAACACCACCATACACTGCAATACACCATAACACTACTTTTACATTGAAAAATACATATAAAACACTAAAAATACCACTTGCAATTACCCCATTAACACCACCATACACTGCAATACACCTTAACAATACCATACACTGCAATACACCATAACACCACCATACACTGCAATACACCATAACACCACCATACACCATAACACCACCATACACCATAACACCACCATACACTGCAAGACACCATAGTACTACCATACACTGCAATACACCACCATACACTGCAATACACCATAACACCACCATACACTGCAATACACCATAACACTACCATACACTGCAATACATCATAACACTATCATACTCTGCAATACACCATAACACCACCATACACTTCAATACACCATAACACCACCATACACTGCAATACACCATAACACCACCATACACTGCAATACACCATAACACTATCATACTCTGCAATACACCATAACACCACCATACTCTGCAATACACCATAACACCACCATACACTGCAATACACCATAACACCACCATACACTGCAATACACCATAACACCACCATACACTGCAATACACCATAACACCACCATACACTGCAATACACCATAACACCACCATACACTGCAATACACCATAACACTACCATATACTGCAATACACAACAACACTACCATACACTTCAATACACCATAACACTACCATACACCATAACACTACCATACACTTCAATACACCATAACACTACCATACACTTCAATACACCATAACACTACCATACACTGCAATACACCATAACACTACCATACACTGCAATACACCATAACACTACCATACACTGCAATACACCATAACACCACCATACACTGCAATACACCATAACACTACCATACACTGCAATACACCATAACACTACCATATACTGCAATACACAACAACACTACCATACACTGCAATACACCATAACACTACCATACACTGCAATACACCATAACACTACCATATACTGAAATACACCATAACACAACCATACACTGTAATACACCATAACACTACAATATACTGCAATACACCATAACACCACCATACACTGCAATACACCATAACACTACCATACACTGCAATACACCATAACACCACCATACACTGCAATACACCATAACACCACCATACACTGCAATACATCATAACACCACCATACACTGCAATACACCATAACACTACCATACACTGCAATACACCATAATATTACCATACACTGCAATACACCATAACACCACCATGCACTGCAATGCACCAAAAAACATCCCATATACTGCAATACACTACCATAAACTGCAATACACCATAACACTACTGTATACTGCAATACACCATAACACCATCATACACTGCAATACAGCATAACACCACTTGCATCGCATTACATCACCATCCAGTGCCAAACAAAGCTGTTCACCATACTACCCCCATACAGTGTAAATATAATACGAGTAGTGTCTAGTGCTATACACTGCCCAATAACAGAAGCTTACATTGCTCAGCATTATGTGGTATATACTGCATGTAGCTTATGCTGCTGCCACCTGACTCTACACTGACAGTCTGAGCAGATGAGAGATGACAGACTGTTCTCCACGTGTCTACATATTATGATAAATTCCTACCCCCTGTGTGTAAATGGTAGGGCAGCAGGAAAGCCTCTGGGGGAACACCTGCAGTCAGACGTGGGGGAGATGAGGAGGCTTTTAATGAATATGGTGTTTGTCAAGAACTTGTGGGCAAATTTACTCCAAAACCAGAATGGGGAAATCTGTGACCACAAGAATTTCACCACTGATGATGTAAGAGCTCAATAAGACACCTCGCACCCGCAGCAGGAGGGCCTGAAGGACTTAACCCATAAGGGGCTCATCACGCAAAGCTCCCTGCCTGCTTCCCCAGCACTGGTGGGATGAATATAGCACTGTCAATAGGGAATGTCATGTACCAGAACTATGTCTGATCATCTGATGTCACCTGCTGCGCCGAGTATCTAAGCCTATCACGTGTGAAGCTGTAAAGAGGGACTATAACTACAATACTAATGTTTCTAAATACTATAATACTGCCCCCATGTATAAGAATATAACTACTATAATACTGTCCCTATGTACAAGAATATAACTACTGTAATACTGCCCCTATGTAAAGAATTTAACTACTAAAATACTCCCCTTTGTACAAGAATAAAACTAATTTTATAATACTTTTCCCAAAGGGCCAAAGAATATAACAAACCTATAATACTTTTCCTAATGTCCAAGAATTTAACTACTATAATACTGCCCCTTTAATGTACAAGAATTAAAACTACTATAAAAACTGCTCCTATTTGCGGTTTTTAAAACTCCCTAAAATACTGCTCATAGGGACAAGAATTTTAATACTAAATATCCCTCCTTTTGTACAAAAATAAAACCCTACTATAATACTCCCTCCAAATGTACAAAAATTTTTAACTGAAAAATTTACTGCCCTATGTAAAAAAAATTATAACTTTTTTTAATACTGTCCCAAATTTTAAAAGAATATAACTACAAATAATACTGTTCCTATGTCCAAAATATAACTACTTTAAAAATTGCTCCTATGCCCAAGAATTTAACTACTATAAAAAACTGCTCCTTTTGTAAAAGGTAAAAATAACTAATTTTAATGTTTGCCCCTTTATGTACAAGAATTATAAACTATTTTTTAATCCCTGCCCCCTTAGGGTTACAAGAATTTTAACTTTACTATAATACCCCCATAGTACAAAAATAAAAAATTACTATAAAAATGCCCCCAAATGTACAAAAATATAACAACTTCAAATATGCCCCTTTATGTTAAAAGAATTTCATACTTAATACTGCCCTTGTAAAAGGGATAAAAACAAACTATAATACTCCCCCCTTTTGTCCCAAGAATAAAACTATATAAAAATCCCCCCTTTTGTAAAAAAATTATAAAAAACCCTTTTTTAACTCCCCCTATGTACAAGAATAAAAAACCTACTATCAAAAATGCCCCTTTTGTACAAAATTTTTTTTAACCCTTAAATTTTAAAATTTACTCCCCCTTTTTGGGTAAAAGAATATAATTTCTTTAAAAACTCCCTCCCTTTTGTACAAAAATTATAAATTTATTAAAAATACCTCCCCTCTATTTTACAAGAATTTAACTACTTAATACTGAAACCTTTTCGTAAAAAGGAAAATAACTACTAAAAAACCCTTTTCCCTTATGTAAAAAAAATATAACTCTTTTAAAAATGCTCCCTATGTAAAAGGAATTTAAAAACTACTTTTAAATTGCCCCCTATGTACAAAATATAAAATACTATAAGCTTTTTTCCCCCAAATGTACAAAAAATTTTAAACTACTATAATACTTTCCTATGTACAAGAATTTTTAACAAAATTAAAAATGCCCCCTATGCAGGAATAAAAACTACTAAAATTATGCCCCCTATGTAAAAAGAATTTTTAACAAATATAAAAACTCCCCCCTATGTAAAAGAATAAAACTACTATAATCCCTGTCCTTTGTACAAAAAATTATAACTACTATAATATCCCCCCTAGGGGTAAAAGGAATATAATACAAATAATACGGGCCCCCTTTATGTAAAAGGGAATTTAACTTCTATAAAAACTGCCCCTTTTGTAAAAAGGAAAAAAACTACTATTTTTTACGCCCCTTATGTAAAAGGAATATAATTACTATAATACTGCCCCTATGTAAAAGAATAAAATTCTTTAATACTCCTCCTTTGTAAAGAATATAAAGTTATAGTACTGCCCTCTATTTTAAAGAATAAAAACTACTAATTAATTTCCCTGTTCCTATTTTGGAAGAATTTAAACTCTAAAATTTAACTGTTCTTTTTTAACAAAAATTTTTAATTTTTTAAAATTTACTGTTCCTTTGTAAAAAAATTTTTATAACACTTAAAATCCCTTCCTATGTCCCAAAAATTTTTTAAATACTTTTTAAATTTTTGCCAGCTATGTAAAGGGTTTTAAAATTACTAAAATACTCCCTCCTACGTAAAAAGAATATAACTACTATAATATGCTTTTTAGGGAAAAGAATTTTAAAAACTACTTTAAAAATGCCCCTCTATGTACAAGAAAAAAAATTTACTTTAATACTGCTCTTATGTACAAGGAATATAAAACTACAGGGGAATTCATGTATAGGACGGGGTAAGGCTTTATATTTACTATTTTGCCATAGGCAAACATAAACTCTATCAGTCTCTATCTGTAAAACACAAAAACGTACTTTGATTATGCATAACTCCTTAACCTCTATACACATTATTTAAAAAACCTGATTTCTAACTCACCATTTAACCTTTTGCTTCTAAAGGAGGAATAGTCTTTTCTGATTATCAAGTCTGGTGGACGCACCACCAATTTATAGGAAAGCCTTAGGTGGTGCTCCACCAGACTTGATATTAGAAAGGGACTATTCCTTCCTTTAGAAGCTGAACAAGGGTTAAATGGTCGAGGCTTAGAAATCAAGTTTTTTAAATAATGTGTATAGAGGTTTAAGAGTTCATGGCATAATAAAGTTACGTTTAGTGTTTTACAGATAGAGAACTGATCTAGTGTTTATGTTTCCTAATGGCAAAATAGTAAATTAAAGCCATTACCCCGTTCCTATACATGATTTCCCATTATGGTCGTTATATTCTTGTACATAGGGGACAGTATATAGTAGTTATATCTTCATGGTTGTAATAGGGGGGCAGTATTATAGTAGTTATATTCCTGATACAATAAGGGGGCAGTATTTCAGCTAGTTTTATATTTCTGCTTCATAGGGGCAGTATTAGTAGTTACTATTCCTGTGTACATTAGGGGGGGAACACACCACCCCCCCCCCCCCCCCCCAGGGCAAGGTATTATAGTTGTTATATTCTGTTAATAGGGAGCTGTATTATAGTAGTTATATTCCTGTACATAGGGAGAGGCATTATAGTATGTTATATATTCATGTACATCAGGGGCAGTATTATAGTAAGTTATATTTTGTTAGTACATAGGGGGAGGGTGATTATAGTAGTTATATTCTTGTTACTTAGAGGGGCAGTATTATAGTAGTATATTCTTGTACATAGGGACAGTATTATAGTAGTTATATTCCTTGTAAATAGGGGGAAGTATTTGTATAGTAGTTATATTAATGTACATAGGGGGCCGTATTATGCTTGTATATTCACTGTACATAGGGAGCAGTATTATAGTTTTTTTTTAGTTATATTCCAATGTAAATAGGGAGCAGTGTTATAGTAGTTATATTACGTTGTACATAGGAGCGAGTATTATAGTCAGTTATTTTCATTGAACATAGGGGCAGAAGGCAGTATTATTGTAGTTATATTCTTGTAATAGGGGTGGTATTTAGTAGTTATATTCTTGTCACATAGGGGCAGGTAGTATAGTTAGTTATATTCTTTGTACATGAGGGGGCAGTATTATTAGTAGTTACTATTCTTGCACATAGGGGCCATGTATTATAGTAGTTATATTCTTGTAATAGGGGGCCGAGTTTATAGTAGGTATATTATGTGTCGCATAGGAGCAGTACTTATAAGTAGTTATTTTCATGTACATCGGAGTAGTATTATAGTAGTTATTTTCTGCTGTTCATAGGGGGCAGTATTATAGTATGTTATATTCTTGTTTATAGGGGGCAGTGCAGCGTATTATAGTAGTTATATTCTTGTATATAGGGAGGGCAAGTATTATAGTAGTATATTTTGTAATAGGGAGGCAGCTATTATAGTAGTTATATTCTTGTACATAGGGAGAAAGTATTATAGTAGTTATATTCTTGGTGACATAAGTAAACACAGGTACTGCAAATCAAAACATAAAAAGGCGAGTGAAGAAACGCACCTAGGTGCGGGTAACTTTTAAAGACTGAATTAATACTGTACTTAGCCGTCACCTCTTTGAAGTTGTGACCAAAGATGGCACAACTCATGATCGCAGATAATTAAAACGATCCACGGGGCTCAGTGTCGGTCGCCGTCCAACCAGCCACTATAGCATCGGTAAACCTGCAGCAGCAATTTCTGCGTGGTCTCGGAGTAAATAATAGACACAAAAAGTAATCCTTTTCAATGCTTATTATTGGTAAGAGCAGGGAGAACAAGGTATGGACAGCGCTGCAGGACATAAGAAAGGAAAGAAACTAGCAGCTGCCTCAATAAAGTGTCTTTTTAATGTCCCAAAGAACATTAAAATAGAATAAAACAAGACGGGTTTCGCAAGGGTATCTTCCTTCGCGTACTTCAGTTGATATACAACTGAGGAAGGAGGGATATACTGCGAAAAACGCTTGAGGCGTTTTGTTTTTATTCTATTTTATTGTTTCTTTGGGACAATAAAAAGACACTTTAATGTGGCGAACTGCTCCTAGTGTTTGTCCTTTTCTAATGGTCTGTAGCGCTGTCTTGTGTCCAGAGCCTAGTTTCCTGCTCTTACCATAATAAGTTTGAAAAGGCGATTACCTTTTTGTTCTAGTTTCTTGTACATAGGGGCGGCAATTTTTATTGTGTAAACAAACAGGGGATACAATCGAAAACATAATTTCCATAAATTACAAACAAAAATACAATAATTGTAATCAAACTAAAATACGGGGAGGTCAAATTCAACATAAAGGGTGCCAAACATGTTGGAGAAAAGGACAAAACACAAAACTAATAAGAAATGCGTCTCATTTCACAATTTATCTACGGACATAATCATTTCACTGGTCTTCCATAACTTATAGCCTCATGATATGGGTGACATGGTCATAGGTCAGAATCAGACCCGTCCTCCCGAACCACTGTCTCATGTCTGAATCTGGCTAGGTGGGTCTCCTTCTCTTGGGGGGGGGGTCATTCTCTGGGTCCCATCATACTCCTCGATTATTTGCCTTAGTTCGTTCTATCTCTGCTCAGCTTCCTCTCAGATAGGACACTGTACCTGTTGGGAGAGCAGCATCGCTGCCCTCTCACTTATTCACCTTCTTCCCACAGGAACTTTGGACCAGTGTCCATTCTTCCTCAAGTTTTAGGGTGGATTTATTCTTTTTCCTCTTTACTTACTTTGTTGGTTCCTTTTCTCTCTGACATTTACGATGAAGGGCCAGAGTAGAATGCTACTGGGTGCTGTCCATCCTGACTCTGCCACCTCCATTGCCCCCTCTATGACCCTGCTGTTGGTTGTCTGCGCTGGATAGCCTGTGTTAGGCTGTTGGTTTGGTGCTGGCTGGTTACCTTTGTCAGGCTGTGGTTGGTCTGGTGGTTACCCTGTGTCAGGTGTGGTTGGTCCTGGTGCGTTACTGTGTCAGGCTGTGGTTGGTCTGGCTGGTTACCTGTGTCTGGCTGGTTACCTGTGTCAGGCTGTGGTTGGTCTGGCTGGTTACCTGTGTCAGGCTGTGGTTGGTCTGGCTGGTTACCTGTGTCAGGCCTGGTGGTTACATAGGTGTTCAGGCTGTGGTTCTGGTGGGTCAATCAAGGCCACCTCCTCAGGTCATTGCCCCCTCCGAGTAAGCCCTGATCAGGGGGAGTCCCTGCAGATGTTATGCAGGGTTGGGCAATTCTTATGGGCATGGACCAATTTTGCACATACAATTGCACCTGATCTTCTGGCACGTGGCACTGACATGGCCCTTCCTACCCACAAGGTTACATTTCACCACGGTGCACACACTCGCTTAAATGCCCCGGGCCTCCACATTTAAGCCCATTTCCGCGGGCTGACAAGGGTAGAAGAAGACGCCCTTCTCCTGGCCGATGAAGAGGAGTTGGCAGATGGTGGGTGAACATTGTGCTCCCTGACGAAGCTTCACGAGGACCTTCCACCCTCCTCAGGTCCAGACTCATTCATTCACTCCCTGGTTCTTAGTTGAAGGTCAGAGACAGGGTCACCAGTGTCCTCCTCATCCAGAGTAAATGTCACTGGTAGGGGACGGCTTCATTCCAGAACATGATGGATGACGTTCACTGTGTTGCTTAGAGATAGGGGATGAAGCTGAACTTGTACCAGCCTCTTTGTCCGCTGAAACCTGGTGAAGCTGGACCTGAACCGGGTCAGGACTCGCATGAGATTGAAAGCTCACATCATAGCCCTGGGCTGTCAGGAAGATTAATCACTGCCAGGATTGCTACTAGGGCAGGCAGAAGCCCATTGGCCACACAATAGGTCTCGCAACAATATAAACCTTACTATGAGCCAGATCTTCCTTGGGGACCCTTATGCCTGAACCGGACCACGTTCTTCCTCTTGAAGGCTGGCCCGATATAATGGGTGTTAGCAGCGAAAGATGGTGACCCTCTGCTCCAGCATTCCTAGGAAGGGCCGGATGATAGCCACCGCTCTCCTGAGGGGGCGGCGGACGCTGTGTGGCTCGCTGACCACCTGCACCTAGGGGGCTCCTCCACTGGGGTGACATAATGGGGGAAAACTCAGCGTGGATTTGCGCTGCCCCTTCATCTCCATCAACCTCTATGGACTCTGCAGCCATAGAGACTAAGGCTGAACCAAACCTGGAGATGATTAGCTCCCCACACTGACTAGCAAGACATTATCCCTGCTGGAGCATTACCAGACACAGAGTCCCCTCCGCGCATCAGAAGCAGACATGTCAAATCATTAGTGTAGAGTCCTGAGTGCCTTGACAATGCAGACTACTGAGTATCCTGCACTACAGGGCAGCAATACCCCTGCACAGGTATCACCTGTTGGACTGCTCTGCTGATGCCCGATACTCACTCCAGGGATGAGTCCACAGTCCTGCCTGCAATGTGCTCATGCTGGGGACTTGTGAGTGCCTGCTCTGCTACCACACAGTTACTTCCAGGTAAGTGTCCATGTTGCTGGATACTGTATGCTAGAGCCTGCAGGCTACGGGGTTCATGTGGTGGGACAGAGACGCTGTGACTTGTGTGCCGGGTGAGATGTGCTGGTCATTGATGCTGTCTGGTGTTGCTGCAGATCCTGGCTGCTGCTGGACCTTTTTCCTGTAGAGATCCCCCTCTTCAAAGGGAAGGCTTGCTGGTCGCAATATAGGCCTTACTTGCTGGGCTGTTCATAGTGGGAGGGGGGGGCTTTAGGTTGATGCAGACCTGTGACTTGGGCCCTGCCTCACAAAACCTCTCCTGGTTACCTGGTAGCGTTTCCCCAACAGGTCCCAGTTGCTCATGATAGTCTCCAATAATCCTTCACGGTCTCTTCCAGCTGTGCGCCCAGTGACCACAGCTCTTGTTCCATGCAGGTAGTGTCTCTCAGGGATGGCCGCGCCTTATCTTAAACATGCAGTGGATTCTTTTTCTGCAGTAAGGACCTTGTCCTTTCGGAGGGTCTCCATTCTCTGCACCAGTGCAGGGATCTGGTCGGACCAGGTGCAGCTTGGGGCGCGCCTTCTGTCCCATTACTGGGGGGGCTCTCCTGGTGGCTGCTGGCTCTGCGCTGCTATTGCTGGGGGGTCACACATCCGCTGGATTGGGGACCGGCTCCCAGGTTCCTCTTAGCTGTCGGTGTTACTGGCCCCCTTAGTAGCTTGGCTGCCTTGGTCTCCTCCACATTACTGCCACATGTTTGCTGCTCCCAGATCCGTGTACGGTTCAGACGCCATTACCTGCTGCTGAGATTCTGCTGATATTTGTCTCTCCAGAGAGCACAGTTCCTTCCATGATGTTTGCTCGGGTTCTGCACACTGCGGGCTGTAAGGCGTCTGCTATCACCTGCAGCATGCTGCCAGGGTCTTGCTCAAATTCTTTTCACTTTCTGATGTTCTATGCTGCCACAAATGCTTACTCCCATCACTTCCATGGACTTGTGCTCTTCATGCACAAACTTCCTCTGTAACTTTGGGATTTCCATCTGGATTGTGGAGCTGGGGGTTAATTCCCTCAGATTAGCCAGTTTGAAGCCAGGGCCTTGCTTGAGGAAGCTTTCCCCTGCCAGGTTGGCCGCACTGGGCTTTCTCCAGACATCAGGAGCTCAGCAACACACAACCTCTTCTAGGGAGGCAGTTTTATAGTAGTTATATTCTGATGTAACATAGAGGGCTGTAGTACTAGTAGTTATTTTCTTGTTACATAGAGGGCAGTATTATAGTAGTTAGATTCTTGTTACATAGTGGGCAGTATTTAGTAGTTATATTTCCTGTACATAGGGGGAGTATTATAGCTAGTTATATTATGATACATAGGGTGGCAGTATTTATCGTAGTTATATTCTTGTACATAGTGGCAGTATTTTTGTGTTATATTCTTTTGTCACATAGGTAGCAGTATTATAGTAGTTATTATCTTGTTACCATAGGGGGCATTATTTTATAGTAGTTATATTCTTAATACTTACGGTGGGCAGTTTTTATAGCAGTTTTAATCTATGTACATAGGGGGCCCCCAGTATTATAGTAGTTATATTCTTGTACATAGAAGGGCAGTAATTCATAGTTAGTCATATTCTATTTTACATAGAGCAGTAATTATAGTAGTTATATTCTTGTAATTAGGGGGGAAGTATTATTAGTAGTTATATTCTATGTAATAGGGGACAGTAATATAGTAGTTATATTTCTTGTAATTAGGGGGCGAGTATTATAGTGTTATATTCTTCGCAGTTGTACATAGAGGGCAGTATTATAGTATTTATATTCTTGTACATAGGGAGAGTATTATCGAGTAAATTATATTTTGTTCATAGGGGCAGAGTATTATAGTAGTTATATTCTCTGTTCCATAGGGCAGTAGTTATAGTAGTATTATTCTTGTTCATAGGGGGCAGTATTATAGCCGTTATAATCTATGTACATTAGTGGGGCAGTATTATAGCCGTTAATTTTCTTCGTACAGAGGGGGGGCAGTATTATAGCCGTTATATTCTTTGTACATAGAAGGCAGTATTATAGTAGTTATATTCTGTTGTACCCACTAGGGGCAGATTATAGTAGTTGTATATTCTTGTTATAGGGGCGTATTATAGTAGTTATAGTTTTTGTTCATAAGGGGGGCAGTGTATTAGAGACCGTTATATTCTTCTGTACATAGGGGCAGTATGTATAGTAGGTTTATTCTTGTACATAGGGGCAGTATTATAGAAGTTATATTCTAGGTGTAAATAGGGCAGTATTATAGTAGTTTATATTATTGTACACTAGAGGGCCAGTATTCAGTATCTATAGTAGTGATATTATTGTACATAGAGGGCAGTGATTAATGTAGTTATACTTATTGTACTAGAGGCTGTATTATAAGTAGTTATATTCTATGTACATAGGGGCAGTATTATAGTTGTTCAATATTCTATGTACGATAGGAGGGGCAGTATTATAGTAGTTAGTAGTTATTTTTTAAAAATTCTTGTTACATAGGGGACAGTTTTATTGTCAGTTATATTCTTTGTACATAGGGGGCAGTATTAATAGTAGTTATATTCTTGTAAATAGGGGCAGTAGTATCTATAGAGTAGTTAATTCTTTGTTACATAGGGGGCTAGTTAGTATTAAGTAGTTATATTCTTGTACATAGGGGGGCAGTATTATAGTAGTTATATTCTTGTACATACGGGCAGTACATACGGGAGACTATTTGGGGTAAGGCTTTGACCCCGTGCCCTGCTTTCTCAGGTGCCCCGTGGTGTAGGTGCATGGAGTGGAGCAGGGTGTGGCGGCGTGTGCGGGGCGTGTGGCTGCTGGCTGTGTATACATTAGTATAGTTTATGTAGTGGGTCCCCGTCCCTGCGCAGAGGTCTGGCGTGTCACCTCTTCCATTTCAGCGTGATACTTCCCATCCGCGCTCTTCTAACATTCCAGTCGTTATAATTGTATATTTAACATTTTTCTTGAGAAGAAAAATTACCTTTTTTTTTTTTTTCCTTAACCCCGCGGATGGGTTCTTAAAGGGACAGTACCGATGAGGTTCAACCTAGAGTCATCCGACTGGTTTTCCTCTTGAGGGTCCTAAAACGCGTTTTATCGGAGAATTTACCCCAACAGGCTGGAAGCATCGCTTCACGCTGGATGTGACATGGGGGAGGGGGGGCCTCGCTGGGTTAAGTCTGGAGGGCTGGGATGTCTCTCGGAAAACTTTCCAAACAATTTACACGATGTGTATGTCATTGAGAAGACGAACGGTTTCCAGGCTTCACCTTGAGACAGGCGCGGGGTATCTGCGCTCTATCTGCCCCATCCCTTGGTGTCATCATCCGGGCTGCAGATGGAGCAGGCTGTGTTGTCAGGGACCATGCATCATTGTCAGCCAGTCCCTGGGGCTTTGTGGGGCTCCCAGCTCAGTAGGGGTCATCACTTAACCTTCAGGACTCTGGGAAAGCTGGGTGAATTTACCTATGCCTGGTTTGAGTTGCAGGAGTCCCTATAATGACTCCTTGAACCTATAGCCGCTTTCTGTAAGACAACCAGGGTTATATTCAGTGCGTCGCCTCTCACAGAGGTTGCCACTCAGCTTTCCCAGGCTCCTGAATGGACATACCTGCCTTGAGTCAGTCATATTGTTGGTCAATCATCTTTCCCATGGTGTTGAATGGACATTACTGCCATTTGTTAGTCATTTTGTTGGTCACTCAGCTTTCCCAGGGTCCTGAATGGACATACCTGCCTTGAGTCAGTCATATTGATGGTCACTCAGCTTTCCCAGGGTCCTCAATGGACATACCTGCCTTGAGTCAGTCATATTGATGGTCACTCAGCTTTCCCAGGGTCCTGAATGGACATACCTGCCATGTGTCAGTCATATTGATGGTCACTCAGCTTTCCCAGGCTCCTGAATGGACATACCTGCCTTGTGTCAGCCATATTGATGGTCACTCAGCTTTCCCAGGGTCCTGAATGGACATACCTGCCTTGAGTCAGTCATATTGATGGTCACCCAGCTTTCCCAGGGTCCTGAATGGACATACCTGCCATGTGTCAGCCATATTGATGGTCACTCAGCTTTCCCAGGGTCTTGAATGGACATACCTGCCTTTTTGTACCCATATTGTTGGTCCTCAGTTTTCCCCGGGTTTGAATGGCATACCTGCCATGTGTCAGCCTTTTGTGGTCATCACTTTCCAGGGTCTTGAATGGACATATGCCTTTTGTCAGTCATATTGATGGTCATAGTTTTCCCCGGGTCCTGAATGGACAAACCTGCCATGTGTCATCATATTG
Organism: Phyllomedusa bahiana; assembly: GCA_025379985.1. Lineage (NCBI taxonomy): Eukaryota > Metazoa > Chordata > Amphibia > Anura > Hylidae > Phyllomedusa > Phyllomedusa bahiana. Next base: position 32,251 of record JAODAL010031220.1, on the reverse strand, counting down.
ATGTCATAGCTTTCCCAGGGTCCTGAATGGACATACCTGCCATGTGTCAGTATATTGTGGTCACTCGCTTCCCAGGCCCTAATGGACTTATGCCTTGTGTCAGCCATATTCATAGTCACTCAGTTTTCCCAGGGTCCTGAATGGACATACCTGCCTTGAGTCAGTCATATTGATGGCACCCAGCTTTCCCAGGATCCTGAATAGAAGTACATGCCCTCTGCCAGCCATTCTGATGGTCACCCAGCTTTCCCAGATAAAGACAGGAGTGAAGAACCACTCACCTCTGTGTAAGTCTTCCCAGCCGCTAACCTCCACTATATCTGAGTGTTGTAATTGACCTTTAACCTTAAGGTCACAGGTGACGACCCTTAGGCACTTCATCATCCTGGGAAATAATGATGTCATCGTTTCCGCCATAATTACAGATCCAGTTCTCAGGAAGAAAAGTCCCATCGCCGCAAGGGATCATGGGAAAGACATCGCTCGTGGGGGCATCACTGCGGACAAGGTGACATTATCTATGCATTGACAACCCCGGTCACGGGGGGAGTTGCTCTAATAGGCTTTTTACCCCTGGAGGTATCAACATAATGGGCTTTGATACATGGACAGATACCATATTATGCTTGATATATGGACAGGATTCCCCATTTATGCTTAGATACACTGGACAGTATCACACATGACAAGTTTAGATACACTCAACAGTATCAAATGTCAGAGGCTTGGATACCGGGGGCAGTATCACACACGGAAGGCTTGGATTCCGGGGGGCAGTTCAACACCGGAGGGGGGGGCTTGGAATCGGGGACGTATCACACCGGAAGGGGTTGGTCCCGGGGACGTATCCACAGGCAGGCTTGGATAGGGGGGGAAGTCCCACACAGGCAGATTTGGATCCCAGGGACCAGTACCCAACATGGCGGTTGGATCCCGGGACAGTTCAACATGGAGGCTTAAATCCCCGGGGCAGTATCACCACGGCAGGCTTGGATCCAGGGCAGATCACACAGGCGTTTTGGATCCCGGGACAGTATCACATCGGCGGGCTTTGGATACCAGGGAAGTATCACCCCGGGCAGGCTTGGATACCAGGGACAGGACAGTATCACATACGGCAGGCTTGGATACCAGGGACAGGACAGTATCACACACGGCAGGCTTGGATACCGGGGGCAGTATCACACACGGAAGGCTTGGATATCGGGGACAGTATCACACGGAAGGCTTGGATACCGGGGGCAGTATCACACACAGCAGGCTTGGATACCGGGGGCAGTATCACACACAACAGGCTTGGACACCGGGGGCAGTATCACACACAGCAGGCTTGAATACCGGGGGCAGTATCACACACGGCAGGCTTGGATACTGGCACAGTATCACATACGGCAGGCTTGGATACCGGGGACAGTATCACACATGGCAGGCTTGGATACCGGGGGCAGTATCACACACGGCAGGCTTGGATACCGGGGGCTGTATCACACATGGCAGGCTTGGATACAGTGGAATGTACCACACACAGCAGGCTTGGGTACCCGGGGCTGTATCACACACGGCAGGCTTGGATACATGATGTGATGTCTCTGGAGATGATTACACCGCACCATTTTCTGTCGCCAGGTATCTGTGGTCGGATGGCGCAGCAGAGTCTGGAGAAGGTCACTTGGTGATTACTGATGAGGAAATTAGGAGGAAATAAGAAGCATTTCCCGTCCTGTAATCAGCTCCATCACGATCTGCAGATAATACCTGGAGCTTGTTATAGAGCGCCGGATGAATCTGGGGCGCTGGCGGGCCGTCCCTATGAGAGGGGCTCCCACTGTGCCATGTGTGAAGGAAGGAATGCGGGGGGGCGCCTGCAGCCAGTGATGGGGTCTCGGCTAGGCTACCATTTTACCGTAGAAGCTCTGCTCCTTCCTGACAGGCAGGGCAAAAAGCTAGTGACTGACCTGCAGTGAATAGAAGATCACTATACAGAGACCTGACTGTAGAGTGACTGAGCATGTGTGCCCTCCTGTAGGGAGAGTGACTGAGCATGTGTGCCCCCCTGTAGGGAGAGTGACTGAGCTTGTGTGCCCTCCAGCCTCAGCTCTTTTGAAAGGATGTACACATTGCTATACACTGTACAGAGATCACTATGCAGAGACCTGGCTGTAGCATGACTGAGCATGTGTGCCCTCCTGTAGGGAGAGTGACTGAGCATGTGTGTCCTCCAGCCTCAGCTCGTTAGGTGGATGTGCACATTGCTATATACAGAGATCACTATACAGAGACCGGGCTGTAGAGGGAGTGACTGAGCATGTGTGCCCTGCAGCCTCAACTCATTATGTTGACATTGCTATACAGGACATGCACATTGCTATACACTGTACAGAGATCACTATGCAAAGACCTGGCTGTAGCATGACTGAGCATGGGTGTCCTACAGCCTTAGCTCATTAGGTGGACGTGCACATTGCTATACACTATACAGAGATCACTATGCAGAGACCTGGCTGAAGGGGAGTGACTGAGCATGTGTGCCCTCCAGCCTCAGCTCATTAGGTGGACGTGCACACGGCTATACACTGTACAGAGATCACTATGCAGAGACTGGCTGTAGAGTGGGCTGAGAATGTGTGTCCTCCAGGGCCTTTAGTCATTAGGTGGATGTGCACATTGCTATAAACTATACAGAGATCACTATGCAGAGACCTGGCTGAAGGGGAGTGACTGAGCATGTGTGTTCTCCAGCCTCAGCTCATTAGGTGGACGTGTACATTGCTTTACACTATATAGAGATCACTATGCAGGGACCTGGCTGTAGGGGGAGTGACTGAGCATGTGTGTCCTCCAGCCTTAGCTCATTAGGTGGATGTGCACATTGCTGTACACTGTACAGAGATCACTATGCAGAGACCTGGCTGTAGAGTGACTGAGCATGTGTGTCCTCCAGCCTCAGCTCATTAGATAGACATGCACATTGCTATACACTGTACGGAAATCACTATGCAGAGACCTGGCTGAAGGGGAGTGACTGATCATGTGTGTCCTCCAGCCTCAGCTCATTAGGTGGATGCGCACATTGCTATACACTGTACAGAGATCACTATGCAGAGACCTGGCTGTAGGGGGAGTGACTGAGCATGTGTGCCCTCCTGTAGGGAGAGTGACTGAGCATGTGTGTCCTCCAGCCTCAGCTCATTAGGTGGACGTGCACATTGCTATGCACTGTACAGAGATCACTATACAGAGGCCTGGCTGTAGAGTGACTGAGCATGTGTGTCCTCCAGCCTCAGCTCATTAGGTGGACGTGCACATTGCTATACACTGTGCAAAGATCACTATACAGAGACCTGGCTGTAGAGTGACTGAGCATGTGTGTCCTCCAGCCTCAGGTCATTAGGAGCACGTGCACATTGCTATACACTGTACAAAGATCACTATACAGAGACCTGACTGTAGGGGGAGTGACTGAGCATGTGTGTCTTCCAGCCACAGCTCATTAGGTGGACGTGTACATTGCTATACACTGTACAGAGATCACTATGCAGAGACCTGGCTGTAGGTAAAGTGACTGACTATGTGTCCCCTCCTGTAGGGCGAGTGACTGAGCATGTGTGCCGTCCAGCCCCAGCTCGTTAGGTGGACGTGCACATTGCTATACACTGTAAGAGGACCTGGCTGTGGGGGAGTGAGGTATGTGTGTCCCCCTGAGGGGGGTGACTGAGCATGTGTCCTCAGCCCCGCTCTTTAGGTGGACGGACATTGCTAAAAGCACTGGTGTTTGCCAAGCGGGTGTGCATATTATAAAAGGAAAATTTGCGGAATAGCTGTAGTATTAAAGTGTTGGAACCTCAGATCTTCCTAACACCAGAGTGATCTTTACCCAGAAGAAAGCTCATATCTAATAGATAAGTCCACCTATGACCAGGTGAGTCCTAGAGGAGATCTTCACCTAGATAATAGCCCACCCTAACTGGTGGCTTCGGCCAACCTCAATCTATGGTGTATGGGTACCATAAGCCATCTCATAACAAGACCTTACAGTCCTTACCGGCCGTCCATTTACACCCCCCCATTGTGTTTTCCCCGGCCGTTTTCGAATTAAACCCAGAAACAGAGCAGCTTCCAGGAATCCGTCGTGAATGGTGTTTGGGCTTCGGTAAAATTTGCATTTAAATTTTTTTTCTTGGGGTCAGTGGTGAAAATAAAAAATACGTCCTCGAGGGCATCAACGTGGAAAGAGGCCCTGATATAGAAATAGGAAACAGTTGATTATGAGTCAGCTGAATGACGCACATAGTGAAAAAAAAATGAAATGCATAATTGAGACATAATAGATAACTTTAACCTAAAATGCATAAAAAAAAGATAAAATTTAATACATAAAAAAGTATAATAAATTGATATACAGAAATATTTCAGATAAGGTTTTGCAGCATGAGTAAGACATAAAGCCCGAACGCGTAGGGATTCCCCATGTATACAGTTTAAGGTACCAGTTTTTTACTATTCATTTATATGAATTAATTTCGCAGGACTGGCGAGGTGTACTGGATTCCAAAATCTGTTTTGTATTATATACAAATTATATACTTTGAGCCAAAAAACTGTTGTAGCCCTATAGATGTATGAACCGTTGTACGCCAAATTGGCGCTTGTCACCCGGGAAAAAAACTTTCGAATGCGTCAAAGATGCGGAGTCATAAGCGCCCAAAAGGGAGTGCCCAAAATGTTGTGATTTTAAAAACGGGTAGGTATTTTGAGTAGACAGGACACAAATATAAAGGGAGAATGGGGTCGGGGCCCGTTATACAAGTTCTCCAAAATGTATAATAATAGAGATGTATAACAGATATGCATGAAACATAAAATGTATAATAGAGATACATAAAATATGTACATAACATATAAAATGTATAATAATAGATACTTTAAAATTATGTAATAAAAAAAAAGTATAATAGTAGATATCTTATGTATTTTTATTATATATATCTTTCATATCTTATATGATCTTTGATGTCTATTTGTATTTAATTAATAATATTATTTATTATATTTTATAGATATATTTTATTGTTATATTTATATTATATATATATTTTATTATTATTATATATATATTATAACGATTAGGCGTCCCGACTTACCCGTTCCGACTTAATCTGTCCCCTAGTTCAAAGGGACTTATGGACTGTGGACTTTTTGTTCCATTTTCCCAAGAGTAGTGCTGGGGAAAGGGAAAAGTGCCGCATCCCGAAGCCATGGGTGAAATCTTCAAAACGGGAAACAGCAATTCAAATTTAAAAAACCCTTCCCGCCTTTCAAACAAAAAAAAAAAAATTTTGCGGGGAGTTCATTTAATCTATACCTGTTCTGAATACATAAAAATTCAACTTAAAAACAAACTACGCCATCCCGTTGAAACCGGGGGGGGGCCCTCTTACATAAACATTATATGTACAGTATAATAATAGAGATACATAAAGAAGGGAACAGAATATTTTTCCTGGACAACAAAAACATCCTGGTTCATTTGGAATTTAGCTAGTGAGCCCTAATGGGGGCCTGGTCCGATCTGTGTACAATACAGGCAGTCCCTGGTTACGGACAGGATAGGGACTGTAGGTTTGTTCTTAAGTTGAATTTGTATGTAAGTCGGAACAGGTATATTTTTAAATGTACCCCAGCCAAAATTTTTTTTTTTTAGTTTTTATAGCGCGGGGAAGGGGTTTTTTTAATTTATTTTGCTTCTGTTTCCCTTTTTAAGGATTTCACCTCTTTTTCTCCCCATGTGCTGTGTGGTGGGGCACTTGTCATTCCACAGTACTATCTGCTGTGGAAGATGGAATCCCAGTGCCCGCCCAATAAGTCTCCGTTTGTAACTAGGGGACAGATGTAAGTCGGAACGGTATAAGTCGAGGACTGCCTGTACTGTGGTATGTGTTAGTGCTATAGAAGGGGAAGTTATAAATGACTTAAATAAAAACTAATCCAAATTATTATATACAGAACAAAGACACTCTCTATTACTCAGGAAATAAGGGGCCAGAAATCAAGAATGATCCACTAATGTCACTAAGTATCAGAGCCATATGTTCTTGTACATTAAAGGGGTAGGATGGGTTTTTTGTTTTTTTTTTTAATAAAAAACACTCCCGGGTCGGTGTGTTGAAATCATTGAAAAAAAAAAAAAAAAAAACTGCGCTCACCCCTCAAACCACTGCTCCTCCAGTGTTTCTTGCTGGTCCCCCACTGATGACATCAAATCCATGGTTCATGTGATGCCACCGCCAATCACTGAACATCCATTGTGATTAGCCTGAACCATGGACGTGATGTCCTCAAGGGGGGACTGACGCGAAACACTGGCACAGCGCTGGTGCTGGAGTGCTGGTAGTCTCAGCTAGAACTTGTAGTTCCACAGCTACTATCTGCCGTGGAACATGGAAATACAAGTACCAGCACCCCGCACACTGAGGTGAAAGTAAGGGAAAAATTTCATTACAGGGCACAGACAGCAAAACAAAGTAAAAACCCTTCCTGTATTTTCAAACAAAAAAATAAAACCCTTTGTGCTGGAGATACATTTAATCATTTTTACCTGTTCGATTACATAAAAATCAATTTAAAGAACAAATACGCCCCTACCCCTTGTAAGGGGACGGCCTTTACATAAAACATTTTTAAACAGATAATAATGGTAATAAAACATAAAGAAGGGAACAGAATATATAATGCAAATATATTTTTGCATTATAGGGCTATTTTTAAATTATTTTTTTAAATATATTATATATATTTGTGTTTTATATATATCAACACACACACACATATTTATATATATACACCACATTAATATGTGTATATTTAAAATATACACATATTATTATATATATATATATATATTATTTATATTATTATATATATATTATATACAAACACAACCCCCACACCAATATATTTAAATATACCACACAATTTATATGTGTTATTATATAATATACCACATATTATATATATTACACCAACATTAATATATATATATTAATATTTTATATATTTTTTATATATATATATATAAAATTATTTAAAAATAGCCTATAAGCAAAAAATATATAAGAGCGATGATAATACAAAAAAAAACTCATTTAAAAATGGAAAGATACAAAAATTAAAAAAAATTCCCAAAATTTAAAAGCAGTATAAAACAAAAACTATATAAAATTTAAAAATTTAAATGGGTCTAAAAAAAATTTAAAAATATCATTTCAAATTAATAAAATGTGAAAATAATAAAATGGAAACAATATAGAATAATTAAAATTGTAACAATAATCTAAAACTAGAGAACAGAATTATAACAAAATGTAAAAAAAAAAATAATAATACTATAGTTCAAAGAATATAATGATGATAATAAAATAGAAAAAAATAATGGAAACTATAGAAAAGTTAAAATTCTAACAAGAATCTAAAAATAGAAACAAAAATGATAAAAAATAGGAAAATGTATTAAAAATACTACAAACATAATAGTAATGAACATGGGGCGGACGGGGTCAGATATCCCAGCGCCTTCTTCCTTCATTTGCCGCCCGTTATTTTGTTGCCTTCTGATGGGGGTCATTCTATGATTTTGGAGCACAGATGTGTTATTAATATCCGCACTGATACAACGTGGGGCCCCCATATCTGTAGGAAGCAGATATCCTGACACACACCTGGCCTGGGCCGCATTATTCTTTCCCCATAGAAACTGTGGTTATTCCCCCTTATGCGCGGAAAAATATTTAGATAAAGCAACCAAACTTTTGTGGTGTAACTATTTTTATTATTTGATGTGCAGGCCGCTTCCCTGCCCCGGGCCCTTTCTGGCACTAGGGTGACCACCGTTTTCAGGCCGCATGTTTACATGAGAAGACCCCGCACTCATTTCCTCCTCGCATGCTGTATATACTGCCAGAGGTGTAATGTCCAGGTGAAAAAAAAATTTAAAAAAAAAATTGAAAAAAATTATAATTTTTTTGGTTATAAATGATTGTGTTATCATTCTAATAGTGGAGAACAATGGGGAAAAAGTCAATAAATAAAATACAATTGTAAAATAAATCCAACAATTTTAAAATATTGTAAAAAAAAAACATTAGGAGAAACAGGAAGAGGTTTAGGCCCCTAAAAACAGTATGCTTACATTTTTTAGGATTAATGCGTGTTTTTTAAATTGTCTGTACACATGACCAGGGGCCGCTGCTTGTTTAGACCCATTGACCAGTGACTGCACCATGAGCAGGTCCTGTTCTGTCACAGCAGGGTCTGAACAAGCTCATAGGCGAAGCAGCACATGAGTTACTCAGGTGGGATCACAAAGGAATTTTGGGGAAGGAGTGGGAGCTAAAACGCCCCCCTTTTTTAAGTAACAAATCCCCAAATTTTCTTTTGACCCATGGTCTTTGGGAAAACAAAAGGGATATTAGCTTTTTAGACAGTGCTCTTTTCGTCCCTTGACTGGCTCTTCGGCATTGGGTTGTTTACTCTAGTGTGATATTTATGCTTCATTCATCATAGTATCCTTACCCCGCTTGTGCCCTGGGGGGGGGGACAAACCGTCTTTTGTTCTCTGGATGGAAGGTGGTCATGGGTGAGGGCCCTTTAAAACCACGTTCTTCTTCAGTCCTTGCGGGTCTTTGGTATTTTGGGTTAGTTTTCCTGTGGGGGCCCTTAAGCTTAGGGATCTTCATGTCTGGGGTGTATTATAGTCTTTTCCCTTACCGGCTTGCAGCCCTGTGTGTGCCCGGGGGCCATCTCTGTTGTGTTTTCTGGGTGAAGGTGGTTTGGTGGGTCTTTAGTCCCCCAACCGTTCTTTGGGGCGGATTAGTTTGGCCCCGGGGCCTTCTAGATGAGGTATTATGTCTGGGGTGCTATGGTCATCCCTTTTAAGCTTGCACCTGTAAAGTAGCCTTGGGGACATATCCGTTCTTGTTTTCTGGATGGAGGTGGTCATGGGTGAGGCTTGAAGACCAGTTCTTCTTCAGTCCTGACTGGCTCTTTGTATTGATTAGTTTTCACTGTGGTCCCCTTAAGCTTAGGTATACTTCAGTTGGGATGTCTCATAGTATCCTTACCAGAGCTTGCAGCCATGTAGTGTAGCCGGTGACCATCTCTTTCTTGTGTTTTCTGGATGACAGGTGGTCATTGGTGAGCGTCTTGATGACCCCTGACCGGCTCTTTGGCATTGGATTAGTTTGCACCATAATGACCTCTAGTTGAGGTATTTGACATGTCTGGGATGTCATCAAGGACCATCTCTGTCTCCTGTTTTCTGCATAGATGGCAGTCATGGGTGAGGGCCTTTTAGACAGCGCTCTTCTTCAGTCCCTTGACTGACTCTTTGGTATTTGATTAGTTTGCACCATGGTGCCCTCATAATGCCCTCATAATGCCCTCTAGTTGAGGTATTAGACATGTCTGGGATGTCATCGAAATCATCTTTCTCCTATTTTCTGGATGGAAGGTGGTCATGGGTGAGGGCCTTGAAGACCACGTTCTTCTTCAGTCCCTGACTGGCTCTTTGGTATTGGATTAGTTTTCACTGTGGTGCCCTTAAGCTTAGGTATACTTCATGTCTGGGATGTCATCATAGTCATCCCTTACCACAGCTTGTAGCCATGTAGTGTAGCCGGTGACCATCTCTGTCTTGTGTTTTCTGGATGGAAGTTGGTCATTGGTGAGCGCCTTGATGTCCGTTGACCGGCTCTTCGACATTGGATTAGTTTGCACCATGATGCCCTCTAGTTGAGGTATTAGACATGTCTGGGATGTCATAAAGGACCATCTCTGTCTCTTGTTTTCTGCACAGAGGGCGGTCATGGGTGAGTGCCCTTTAGACAGCGCTCTTCTTCAGTCCCTTGACTGACTCTTGGGCATTTGATTAGTTTGCACCACGGTGCCTTCTAGATGCAGTATTCATGTCTTAATGTCTGGGATGTCATCATGGTCATCCCTTACCAGAGCTTGCAGCCATGTAGTGTAGCCGGTGACCATCTCTGTCTCGTGTTTTCTGGATGACAGGTGGTCATTGGTGAGTGTCTTGACGTCCCCTAACCAGTTCTTCGGTGCTGGATTAGTTTGCGCCACGGGGCCTTCTAGATGAGGTATTCATGTCTGGGATGTCATCATGGTCATCCCTTACCACAGCTTGCAGCCATGTAATGTAGCCATGGACCATATCCGTCTCTTGTTTTCTGGATGGAAGGTGGTCATTGGTGAGGGTCTCTAGACAGCTTTCTTCTTCATTCACCTGACTGGTTCTTTGGTATTGGATTAGTTTGAACCATGGAGCCTTCTAGATGAGCTAGTCATGTCTGGGATGTCATCATGGTCATCCCTTACCACAGCTTGTAGCCATGTAGTGTAGCCGAGGACCATCTCTGTCTCCTGTTTTCTAGATGGAAGGTGGTCATGGGTGAGGGTCTTCTAGACAGCTTTCTTCTTCATTCACCTGACTGGTTCTTTGGTATTGGATTAGTTTGAACCATGGAGCCTTCTAGATGAGGTAGTCATGTCTGGGATGTCATCATGGTCATCCCTTACCTCAGCTTCTAGTCATGTAGTGTAGCCAGTGACCATCTCTGTCTCGTGTTTTCTGGATGACAGGAGGTCATTGGTGAGCGTCTTGACGTCCCATGACCAGTTCTTTGGCAATGGATTAGTTTGCACCACGGTGCCTTCTAGATGAGGTAGTCATGTCTTCATGTCTGGGATGTCATCATGGTCATCCCTTACCCATGTAGTGTAGCGGGTGACTTGTGGGCTTATAGAATTACAGCTGACCTCCCGATAATCGTCATTAGTGACTTGCAGGGAACGTCGCAGAGCTCCTTGTCGTGCTGAGCTGCAGACGTCTCCTGTCAACGTGTCTGGTGCGCTCTATTCTTCGACTGCGTGGGAGCCTTGCCCGGAGCGGATCACGGGCACCGGACACGTCTGTCTTATGCTGACTCTCCCAGAACCAGCTTTTGGCTGCCGTCCGCATTTTCCCACAAATGTATAGATTAAAAAAAAATGAAGCCGTGTTTAGAGGCCTAATCTACAGGCGACCCCGGGGGGATCAGGAGTCCAAACAAACCAGCGGCCCTCCACTGCGCCTCCTAATGAGGGTTGTACTTGTGACTTCCTCCCGTGTGGACGAGAGTTAAAGGGAAAATTATCCATTCTTCTTCTTACATAGAACAGATGGTGCTGACCCAGTTACGTGTCATTGGGAGAGTAGTCAGGTTGGGACCAGTCTCACCATCATCCTAATCTATCGGCAATTTGTCGCGTCCTTAAACCGCCTAAGCTTTATCCGGAATAGTGAATGTGCCCCATCATTCTCACAACAGAGCCTGCAAGTGCTCCTAATGGTGCCCCATAACAAAGCCTGGTATACTATATTGTACCATGATAGAACCCGGCCCATAACATTACAGCCACAGAGTCCCATTATATAAGAGCAACAGAGCCCCCATAACATTACAGCCAGAGAGCCCCCACATCATTACAGCCACAGTGCCCCCATAACATTACAGCCACAGAGCCCCCATAACATTACAGCCACAGAGCGCCCATAACATTACAGCCACAGAGCCCCCATAACATTACAGCCACAGAGCCCCCATAACATTACAGCCACAGAGCCCCCATAACATTACAGCCACAGTGAATGTCCTATAACTTTGGTCCACAGGTACACCTAGTGATCTACACATGCCCTATGATTTGGGGCCATACTAAGGCACAAAGGCCCCTCCATAAGGACTGGGAATGGCAGGCAGGTCAGCGGGACCTCCAGGAGGACTGGGAAGGGCAGGCAGGTCAGCGGCCCCCCAGGGGACTGGAATGGCAGGCAGGGAGCGGGACCTCCGGAGGGATGGAAGGGCAGGCAGGTCAGCGGCCCCTCCATGAGGACTGGGAATGGCAGGCAGGTCAGCGGGACCTCCAGGAGGACTGGGAAGGGCAGGCAGGTCAACAGCCCCTCCAGAAGGTCTGGGAAGGGCAGGCAGGTCAGCAGCCCCTCCAGGAGGTCTGGGAAGGGCAGGCAGGTCAGCGGCCCCTCCATGAGGACTGGGAATGGCAGGCAGGTCAGATGGACCTCCAGGAGGACTGGGGAGGGCAGGCAGGTCAGCGGCCCTCCAGGAGGACTGGGAAGGGCAGGCAGGTCAGCAGCCCAACCAAGAGGACTGGGAAGGGCAGACTGGTCAGTGGACCCTCCAGGAGGTCTGGGAAGGGCAGGCAGGTCAGCGGCCCCTCCAGAAGGTCTGGGAAGGGCAGGCAGGTCGCAGCCCCTCCAGGAGGTCTGGGAAGGGCAGGCAGGTCAGCAGCCCCTCCTAGTATGGAAGTGGTGGCAGCACTACGTGGTGGATGAGCGCCATCTTGATTTCATATAAGGCCGCCATGTTTGAATGGCTGATTTTAGGGATCCAAAGCCCCTCCCCCTGCTGCGGCAGAGGCACCGCATTCTGACCCTGTGCCTGACGCTTAACCCTTGAGCCCCCAGATGTGGCTCCTTCCATGGGAATGGGTTCTGATTCCCTTCTCACTGAGTGATGAATGTATCAGGCCTTTGACTCGCGTACGCCGCATACATTCCCACATTGCTCAAAAATTTCTCCCCAAAGTTTTGCCCCTGGCGCTCCTGTATCCTCCTCCTGCTTTGTATTTCCTCCATTTACAAGGTTAGGTAATTATGGCGAAAATTCCTCTCCCTCCATCACCTTCTTCTGGCTGGAAGGTTCCTTGCTCGTGTTCTTGGACGCGGTGGAGGAGACGAGCATCGACTTGTAAATTGGGCAAGGTTCCTTGGCATCGGTGCCCGGCTCTCCATTGACGTGACTGTTATTATGTTTTATATCTGGGCTCTGCAGGTGCTGAAGGCAACAAGAACCCATGTAGTTATTATAGCTGGTCTATGGCTCCAGACCCACAATCCTCTCCCAGTGGTGCGGGCCCAGGAACCCTCACCGTGCAATGTTCCTACCATAGACATGGAGACAAGCTTAAAGGGCAACACTTATCACAACATCAGTTTTATGGAAAATTCATCCCATGATGCTTCAGGAAGAAGTCCATGTTTCCTGTGCTCTCTAGCGCCACCTGCTTAGTATTGCAGCTGGCTAAGTGAATAAAAACAACTAATCCCTGGGCTGTAACTAGGGAGGTGCAGAAGTTCCATGAACCTGAGGGACTTAAAAGATCTCTACTACGTAGAACTATCATGATAGTGATCGATGGGAGGGTCTCTTACAGACTGAATAACCTTAAAGGGGGACTCCAGTATACAAAACATGACTCCTATTGAAAGTAAAAATCTTCAATGTACAGTTGTTAAATATTTTCAGTAGTTTCCCTGAAAAGGAAGGAGTCAGGGCAGGGGAGGGGAACAGGAAAGGCGGGGACCCCCCAGTTCCCAGCAAGGAAGAGAGTCTATGGAAAGGGGGAGAACAAAGTGATGGTCGGGCCCAAATCTCGTTCCAATTAAGGGGCCGTTGAAGGCGAAGGGATAAACCCCTTTCGGGCGGGAGCTCCGATTCAGCCTAGGGAGGAGCTTAAAATGGAACCTTAGGGGAAATGGGACTAATTCACTGGGGGGATGTAGTTCGGGCCTTTTGCCGAGAGGGTCTTTACCAAAGGGATAAAACTAAAGTGGACGTTGTTACGGCTTGTATTTCCCCCATTAAAGAGGAATTAAAGGCAAAAAATTTCAAAACCCCTTTTGGGGGAACTCCCTTTTTCTGGCGGGGGAGGCTCATTCGACTAGTAAAGGGAAGGTTCCTGGAGGTGAGGTGATTGAAACTACTTTTAATGTCGGGCTCTCGGGTCAAGGCACAAAAAGGATTAAGCGTTATGGAGATAAATAATTCCCTGGTCGGGCCCGGCCTCATTTCAATGGAAAAGGTCATGGGAAAAGAAGGGGACAATTTAAAATTTTTTGAAAACTGGTTCGGGAGTCAGTTCCGGCCTCATAGGAAGAGTATTTGGGAAACTGAAAGGGATAAAACCTAATGTGTGGCGTCGGGAGTCAGTTCCAGCCCCTAGGAAAAAGGGGTCTCTATAGCAGACAATGAAAATGATGATGGTGGGCTCTCAGTTACCTTAAAGGGGATCTATCAAAAATGTTTTGGAAAAACTAATGTGGAAAATTTTCGGGCCCAATTCATTCCACAATAGAAAGGAGTTAGACTTTTGAAGGGATTGAACTTTGCTAAACTGGGGGCATGCTCAGTTCCAACTAGGAAGAGGAGTCTATGGAGCAAAAGGGGAAAGGAACTAATGTGAACTGGTTGGGCACGCTCAGTTCCAACTAGGAAGAGGAGCTATGGAGCAAAGGGGAGGAACTAATTTTGAACTGGTCGGGCTTTGCTCAGTTTAGCACTAGGAAGAGGAGTCTTTTGGAGCGAAGGGGAAAGGAACTAATGTGAACTGGTCGGGCAAGCTCATTTTCCAGCTCTAGGAAAGATAGTCTAGGGAAACAATGGGATGGAACTAATGTGAACTGGTGGGCATGCTCAGTTCCAGCACTAGGAAGAGGAGTCTATGGAGCAGAATGGGATGGAACTAATGTGAACTGGTCGGGCATGCTCAGTTCCAGCACTAGGAAGAGGAGTCTATGGAGCAGAAGGGGACAGAACTAATGTGAACTGGTCGGGCATGCTCAGTTCCAGCACTAGGAAGAGGAGTCCATGGAGCAGAAGGGGATGGAACTAATGTGAACTGGTCGGGCATGCTCAGTTCCAGCACTAGGAAGAGGAGTCTATGGAACATTATGGGATGGAACTAATGTGAACTGGTCGGGCATGCTCAGTTCCAGCACTAGGAAGAGGAGTCCATGGAGAGATGGGATGGAACTAATGTGAACTGGTCGGGCATGCTCAGTTCCAGCACTAGGAAGAGGAGTCTATGGAGTAGAAGGGAGGGAACTAATGTAAAACTGGTCGGGCAGTCAGTTCCAGAAATAGGAAGAGGATGTCTTGGAGCAGAATGGGAGGGGAAACTAATGTGAACTGGTCGGGCAGTCAGTTCCAGCACTAGGAAGAGAAGTCTAGGAGTAGAAGGGGATGGAACTAATGTAAAACGGGTCGGGCATGCTCAGTTCCAGCACTAGGAACAGAAGTCTATGGAGTAGAAGGGGATGGAACTAATGTGAACTGGTCGGGCATGCTCAGTTCCAGCACTAGGAAGATGAGTCTATGGAGAAAAAGGGGATGGAATAATGTGAATGGTCGGGCTGCTCATTTTCCAGCACTAGGAAAGGAGCCCATGGAGCGAGGGATGGAACTAATGTGAAACGGGGTCTGGGCATGCTCAGTTCCAGCACTAGGAAGATAAAATGGAGCAGAAGGGGATGGAACTAATGTGAACTGGTCGGCAGCTCAGTTCCAGCACTGGGGAAGAGGAGTCTATTGAAGCAAAGGGATGGAATAATGTAAAATAGTCGGGCAGCTCAGTTCCAGCACTAGGAAGAGGGATCTATGGAGCAGAAGGGATGGAACTAATGAAAAACTGGCGGGCACGCTCAGTTCCAGCACTAGGAAGAGGAGTCTTTAAGCAGAGGGGACAAAAACTAATGTGAACTGGTCGGGCACGCTCAGTTCCAGCACTAGGAAGAGGAGTCTATTGAGCAGAAGGGGACAGAACTAATGTGAACTGGTCGGGCACGCTCAGTTACAACACTAGGAAGAGGAGTCTATGGAGCAGAAGGGGACAGAACTAATGTGAACTGGTCGGGCAAGCTCAGATCCAGCACTAGGAAGAGGAGTCTGGGAACAGAATGGGGATGGAACTAATGTGAACTGGTCGGCATCGCCCGTTCCAGCACTAGGAAGATGAGTCTATGAAGCAGAAGGGGATGAAACTAATTTTAACTGGTCGGGATGCTCAGTTCCAGCACAAGGAAGAGGAGTCTATGGAGCAAAATGGGATGGAACTAATGTGAACTGGTCGGGCATGCTCAGTTCCAGCACTAGGAAGAGAAGTCTATGGAGTAGAAGGGGATGGAACTATTGTGAACTGGTCGGGCACGCTCAGTTCCAGCACTAGCAAGATGAGTCTATGGAGCAAAACGGGATGGAACTAATGTGAACTGGTCGGGCACGCTCAGTTCCAGCACTAGGAAGAGGAGTCTATGGAGTAGAAGGTGATGGAACTAATGTGAACTGGTCGGGCATGCTCAGTTCCAGCACTAGGAAGAGGAGTCTATGGAGTAGAAGGTGAAGGAACTAATGTGAACTGGTTGGGCATGCTCAGTTCCAGCACTAGGAAGAGGAGTCTATGGAACATTATGGGATGGAACTAATGTGAACTGGTCGGGCATGCTCAGTTCCAGCACTAGGAAGAGGAGTCCATGGAGCAGAAGGGGATGGAACTAATGTGAACTGGTCGGGCATGCTCAGTTCCAGCACTAGGAAGAGGAGTCTCTGGAACATTATGGGATGGAATTAATGTGAACTGGTCGGGCATGCTCAGTTCCAGCACTAGGAAGATGAGTCCATGGTGCAGTAGGGGATGAAACTAGGAACTATGTGAGGGGCTAAGCAGTGGGGGAACACAATATGAGATGCACAAGAGGGTGGAGACTGGCTTTCAGCAGCAATGCATGATGGGAATTGTAGTTCATTACCCACATGAGCTGCTGCTGAAGCAACGCCCACATGTGCGGTGCTTAAAAGGGGAACTTAGGGTCTACAGTGACAAAATGTCAATTAGACATGTTTTGGATTAATGTGATACTGTTGCTTTGGATGAAATGACAATTTCAAGTTATTTTTATTGAACTCAAGGAACATCCCTTTAAGCTTCTCCTCTTCCGAGATCAGAACAAAATTGCAACGTCCTGTAAAGCGAGAACATGTTTTGTCTTCAACCAACTTTATAGATAAAGCAACGGAAAACACCTTTTTAGAAGCTAAAGCCGTGTCCAGTGTTAAATAATTTCAGCTGGGCCCTGCTTATCATGGGTTAAAGCGAACCTGTCAGGAGGAGCCAAGCGCTGGGATATTTAGTTTTGGAGCAGGATTTTTGAGTAAAAAAGCAAATGAAAATCCTGATAGGACTCCTTAAAAGACAGTGAGAGACCTGCTGACTCCGCCCACATAGAGTGATTGATGGCTTTCCCTTTATAAGTGTGTGCACAGAGCAAACTGTCAATCACTGAATGTGGGCGGAGTACGCAGTCATTTCACTTTCATTTTTAGTTTTTTCTCTGCTTTTTGTGAGGCCGTCTGCTCCAATTACATCCAAAGGCCCCTCCCCCGCTCCGGCAGAGGCACCGCATTCTGACCTTGTGCCTCACGCTTAACCCTTGAGCTCTTAGATGTGGCTCCTTCCATGGTAATGGGTTTTAGGGAAGATTCCACCCATGATGCTTCAGGAGGAAGTCCATGTTTCCTATGCTCTAGCGCCACCTGCTTAGTACTGCAGCTGGCCAAGTGGATATAAATAACTAGTCTATGGGTTGTAACTATGTAGGTGCAGAAGTCCTATGAACCTGAGGGATTTAAAAGGTCTCTACTCCATCAAACTATCATGATACTGATCGACGGGAAGGTCTCTTACATTCCAATTTCTGCTGCTCTCCCTCTGAAGCAAACTGCTGTTATTGTACTGTAGATATGTGACTTGAGAGCTTAGCCGCCACCATATCCCCATTCTCTAAGCTGCCAAAATGCAGCTCTGGTAGTGACTAGAGTATAAGCCAAAGAAGACCAGAAAGATAAGGCGAGGTATTAGCAGACTGTAAAACGCTGAGCAGCGGAGTTGTCCTTTAAGGAGGGAATAATCCAGAGGAGGCTGGAGAACATAACGGGCGCTGTGCACGGCTGCAGCCACGGGACAGAGCATTACATCCTGACAGGTTTTTAGGGGAAAGCCACAAGTCAGAAGCGATTTTATATGCGCAGAAATGAATTTTATGACAGAATAATCTTGTTTGACAATAGACAGATCTCTGTGAGGAAGAGCAGGGACAGTGCGGCGGCTACCGAGAGATGCTCCTCATGCTCCAGACACCGCAGATACAGGCGGAACATGCCGAAAAAAAAGGGCTCCAGAGAGAGAAACAGACGAGGAAAACAAAAAAAAAAAAAAAAAAAAAAAAAAAAAAAAAAAAAAAAAAAAAAAAAAAAAAAAAAAAAAAAAAAAAAAAAAAAAAAAAAAAAAAAAAAAAAAAAAAAAAAACAAAAAAACAAAAAAAAAAAAAAAAAAAAAAAAAAAAAAAAAAAAAAAAAAAAAAAAAAAAAAAAAAAAAAAAAAAAAAAAAAGAAAAAAAAAAAAAAAAAAAAAAAAAAAAAAAAAAAAAAAAAAAAAAAAAAAAAAAAAAAAAAAGAAGAAGAAAAGAAGGGAAGATAGAGTAGAAGATAGATACATCAGTAGGAGATAGATAGGGAAATAGATAGATAGGGGAAAATATGAGATAGTAGAAAGTAGATAGAGAGAAGATAGATAGAGAAGGGTAGAATACAGTAGAATAGAAGGATAGAAGGAGAAGATAGATGGAGATAATAGAAGAGAAAAGATAGATAGGAGTAGATAGATAGGAGAAGATAGATAGAAGAGATAGATAGGAGTAATGGGGTGATAGATAGATAGATAGTTAGTAGAAAAGATAGATATGGGGAGATAGAGTAGATGGATAGTGAATAGATAGATAGATAGATTGAGATAGATAGATAAATAGAATGAGATAGATAAAATATATAGATAGATAAATAGAGTAGAAATAGATAGATATGAGATAGATAGAATATATGGGATGATAATATAGATATTTTGATAGTAGATATGAGATATAAAATATGGATATGATATGATTGGGATAGATAGATTAGATAGATAGTATGGATAGATAGATAAAAGATAGTAGATAATATGGGATAAGATAGATATGGAAATAGTAGATATAATATAGAATAGATAGATAGATATGAAGATATAGTAGGGGTAGATAGATATGAGATAAAATAGATAGATTAAATTTAGATAGATATAGGGGATAGAGATATGAGATAGATAGAAGATAGATATGAGATAGATAGATTTAAAAAATATGGGGTAGATAAGGGTGATAGATAGTTAGATAGGATGTTGATATATAGATAGAAAGATAGATAGATAGGGAAAATAGATAGAGATAGTAGATAATAGATAGATAGATAGATAGGGATAAAAAGATATGGGGAAAATAGATAGATATGGATAGATATGAGATAGATAGAAAGTAATATGAGATAGATTGATAGGGATAGATAATAATATGAGATAGATAGATAGGGATGATAGAAAGAGATAGAATAGATTAGATAGATAGATATAGATAGTTTGGAGGTACAAGGGTTACCCCCTATGGATAGAGAATGGTTGGACAGATGGACATTGTGGGGTCATCACCTGCGTCCCCTTTCCCCCTTTAAACCCAGGGTAAAATAATGTTGGACAGATGGACATTGTGGGGTCATCCCCCTGCGGTTTCCATTTTTACACGGTAAAAAGAAGGGACAAATGGCATTTTGGGGTCGCACTGATCCAGGGCCCAACAGTATGGATAGATAATGAATGGACAGAGGGGACTTTTGGGGTCACCCCCTGGCCATGGCCCTTCACCTCAAAACGTTTTCCTCTGGACCCTTAAAGGGGGAAAACCAAGTTCCCCGCGCCCCCCTCGGGTTTTCTGGGGAGAACACGGGATTCCTTCTCAGTAGACTAAATAAAATGTCACTTGGAAAAAGCATTTCAAAAGGGATAAAAGGTCTGAGTCTGACCCCAAGAGAGAATGGTGGGTTGGGGTTTAAACCCGTGACGTGCCCCACGAGCTGCCTGGACCTAGGGGCGGCTGCTTGTTCCGGGGCCGGGCGAAATTTAGGGCCCCACAAAAGCCCCCAATTTTGGCCCGCTCAGTTTTCAGTATTGGCCCAAAAGGGGGTAGACTTTTCTTGGGTCAAAATTTAAAGGAGTTGTCCACTTTATAATGTTTAAACTAAAAATTTTTCAAGAAAATGTATTACTTTTGTCTTCCCTTTTATACCGTGAGTGGCCCCTATCTAAAAAAAAAATGTACAGCCCACTTTCTGTCCATAGTAAGGCCCCCAGGGAGTAAACGTAAAGATACAGCAGCCTGTGACCACCAACAGGCCATTTCCCCTGGACCGGAACGAGGGGAAGGGGGAAACAGAACTTCTCCAGTATTCCCACCTCCCGCACCCGTTTTTATATGTGCCCCCACCGGTATGTGCCCCGGTCCCCCAAAAACAGGTGTATGGAGGACAGAATTCCCCAGAAATTACACTTCCGCATGTTTTATAAGTGACCCCCAACAGGTCAGTGACCGGGAAACCAGGAAACAAGTGTAGGAGGAGAAAATTCTCGTATTACCCCCAGCAGCCTTTATCATGTGACCCCCCAAAAAGGTCATGTGACCCTTGGTACCAGGGTAACATAGTGTATGGAGGAGCAGACTTCTCAGAAAAAACCCCCTCCAGAAACTTTTATCATGTGCCCCACCAAAAGGGTTTGTGACCACCACCCCGGGTCATTTTTAAACCCCGTTAGTAGGTATGGAGGGCAGAACTTCCCATATTACACCTCCAGCAGGTCTTTGGCCAACACAGGTCATGTGACCCGGTTTCCAAACAGTAGTGTAAAGAAACAGAATTCCCGTATTACCCTTCAGCGTTTTACAGGACCACCACCCCGGCATGTGCCCCCGTATCAGTAGGAGGGGGGCAGAACTTCCATATTAACCCCCCCACAAAATTTAATGTGACCACACACAGGTCATGTGACCCGGTACCCGGGGAAAAGGTGTTGGGGGACAGACTTCCCCAGATTCCCACCTCCACAAGTCTTATTGACCACCACACGGGCATGTGACCCTTATCAGGTAAACAGTATTTTTATGTGACCACCACACGGTCATGTGCCCCTTTTTCCCAAAACGGGGTAAAAACCCCCAGTTTTTGGGTGTCTTATGTGACCCCCAAAACAGGTATTGCCCCGGTATCCAGGTAACTAGTGTATGAAGGAGAGAAACTTCTCCAGTATTACCCCCCAGCAAGTTTTATCATTACCACCACACGGTATGTCCCCGGTTAAACAGAGTGTTGGAGGGCAGAACTTTCCGTTTTACACCCCCGCGGGTTTTATGTGCCCACACACAGGTCATGGCCCCGGTACCGGCCCAGTGTAGGAGGACAAACCCCCCTTTTCCCCCTCCAGCAAGTTTATTTCCCCACACCAGGTCAGTCCCCTCTTATCCAGGTAACAGAAAGTTTTATGTGCCCCACCAAAAGGGTCATGTGACCCTTTTTCCGGGGAAACAGTAGGGAGGGAGGGCAAACTTCCAGTTTTTACCCCAGCAGGTCTTATAAGTGACCACCACACAGGTAGTGACCCTGGATCAGGTAACAGTAGTTTTGGGGAGGAGCAATTTTCCCCAGTTTTATACCCCAGCAGGTCTTACATTGACCCCCACACAGGCCTGGCCCCGGTATCAAACCGTAGTGTATGAGGGCAAAAATTTTCCCGTTTTTATACCCCAGCGGGTTCTTTCATGTGCCACCACACAGGTCTTTGACCCGGGTATCCAGGTAAAGTGGATGGGGGAGCAGAATTTCCCCAATTTACCCCCTCCGCAGTGTTAATCATGTGCCCACCATACAGGTCATGTGCCCACCAACGGGCTTCCCCTGGTACCAGGAACAGTAGTGTATAGGACGAACTTCCCGTTTCCACCTCCGAGCGTCTTATTTATGCCCCTGTGAATCTGTGGAAAGACGCGACACTTTCTCCCTTTTTTTACAGTTAACTTTATCGACAATATGACATTCCTATAGAGACAGAAGTTAAACGCACCCGATGATGAAGCTGGTGTAATAATCATATAAATAATAATTAGTCCACCATTATTCCTGTTCAGTTATCTTATGTAACCCTGCTGCTGACTCAGTGCCAGGAGGACACGTGGCTGGCGCCATGTTTAGTCCAAGGGAGCCATTACTAGTGACAGAAAATTGGGTTGCACCATTTTTTTTTAGATAAAGGGGCCCATGCTTTTCTGAAGGGATACGGGAGTGATTTTTAATAATGTATATTAAAAGTTGTTTTGATTTCCTACTAATTTCAAATGTAAAAACAATTTTAGTTTTACAACCCCTTTAATACCCCGAAGTTTTCCCCCCTTTTTAAAGGGATCGTTGGGGTGAGATTTTCCCTAAACCCTATTTTTTGGCAAAAATAAATGGTTTGTCTCAAATTCTTGAAGAACATATTACGTTGGTGAAGGGCCCTTTACCAATGGTTCTAAGGACTGGTTCACTTTGGGCTCTTGACTGGTGTCCATGATGGGGACATTTTACCACATATGGTCATAAGAAGGTTCCTCACATCTATGGTCACAAGAGGAAAACCAAACAAACTTCAGACCCCCTATTAAGTCTTGAAGCTCAAGTCAAGGAGAACCAGCTAGGTATATTTTAATGACTACAGAGGAGGGGACTCATGTAAGATCTGGGGTACACCAACCAAAGTTTAAAATTACAAAAAAAAACCCTTGCTTTAAAACCCTCCACTATGTCGGGCCACCCTGTATCTTGGGCCCCTGGGCGCAAAACCCCCAACTGAACGTCCCGGGGAATAAATTTGTATTAGCTCAAAAAATCCCGCTTTTTAAAACAACGAGAGAAAAAATTGAAAGCAGGATTAGTCACAGGATCACCCGGGGACTGGATCCCCCAAAAGGGAAAAACCAAGCCAGTTCCCCTGGGGGCCTAGGGGTTTAAAGGCACAAAAAACCCACTGTATTGGTTTGGGGACCATAAAAATTTTTTTTTAAAAATAAAATAGGCCTAAAATTCTTCCCTGTAAAATGAAGATACAAAAGTTCAGGAGAAGAACTGGGGCACTTTGTAGTATAAACAAAGAGAAAAACTCTGAAGTACTCGAAATGTAGATGGACACCTACCTATGTCATCTCCAGCAGGTCACCAGGCCACTTCTGCATTTCGGGAAATTTTTGGGGGGGTGCCCTGATGTTTTCCACATTTGGGGCTATCAAGTGTTTGGGATAGTTCTTGTTTGTCTTTTTTTTCTTTTTAAAGATATATAACCTAAAATTTTTTTAAATTAACTTGGTAAAAACAAAATTAATAATTCTGGGGGCCCAAAAACAATGGTGAGGGGAAACCCCAGGGAAAAATTTCCTAAATAAAGAGGGGGGATGTAATAGGGGCTTCTTGGTGAAAGCCAAAATAGTCACCATTGGAGGCCCAAAGAGGGGCCCGTCATAAAAACCATATAATTTTTCTCTCCTTTAAGAGAAAGGGTTTTGAGGGCCCCAAAGGGTTTTAATTTAAAAGGGCCCCTTGGGGGGGGGGGGGGGGGGGGGGGGCGGGGGGGGGGGATGTAATTAGGGGCTTCAGGGTGCCCAAAATTTCCCCCGAAACCATTGGAGGTGACAACTAAATACATAACCATTGGGGGTTTAAACACGGGTTTCACAAAACCCCCCCCTTTTTATTTTTTTCTTCTAGATAATAAAAAGTTGGTGGGACTCCGGGCGTAATCTCGGGAAAGTTTGGGGGAAAAGGGTTTAATGGGGCTTTTCAAAAACGGGGATGAAAGGGCCAAACCTTGCCCACCATTGGAGGGCCCAACAGTGGGTCTTTCCCCAAAAAACCTTTATCATTTTCTTTTTAAATAATGATCAAAATGATGATCTTTTTGGAAATTTTAAAAAGGTAGGAGGGTTTGGTAAAAAAATTTCTTTAAATTGGGGGGAAAATTTTCTTGGTGGAAAGCCAAAAAAAAAAAAGGTTTCCCAACCCAAATTTGGAAAAAAGGGGCCCAAAAAAAATTTTTGGGGCCCCAAATTCACAAAACCCATATAATTTTTCTCCCCAAATGAAAAACAAAGTTGAGGGGTCCCCCTCGGTTAATAAAAGGGAAAAAACGGGTTTGTTTGTAATGGGAGCTTTCGGTGACAACTAAATTCGTAACCATTGGAGGTTCAACATTGGTCATCACTAAACCTTATTAGTTTTCTCTTCTATGATAATCATATTTTGGTGGGACCCGGGCTAATAGGGAAAAAGTGGGATGTAATAGGGGCTTTTTGGGTAAAAGCCCAAAATAGCCCACCATTGGGGGCCCCAAAACCCAGTGGTCATCACCAACCCCTTATCATTTTTCCCTTTTCCATGAAAAAAAATTTGGGTTTATACTTTCATGGATAATTTAAAAAGAGCTGGTATGTAATGGGGGGTTTCCCTTGGGTGAAAACCAAAATAGAAAACCCCATTGGGGGCCAACGTGGTCAAACCCCAAAACCTCATCAGTTTTCTCTTCTATAATAATCAAAGATGATGTATTTTTCAGGATTTTTTAAAGGGAAAATTTTGGGTGATGTAATAGGGGCCTTAGTTTAAAACCCAAAATTTTCCGAAACCAATATAGCCCCAAAAATTGGGCCCATAAACCAAAAACCTTTCAGATTTCTCTATTTTAATGATAAAATTTTGGGGAGGGGAACTCCATGGGGGAGTTACCCTTTTAGGCAGGAAAATTTAAAAAAATAAATGATGATATCTTGACTCTCCTTGACCCCCGCGTTCGCGGCCTCTTTCATGGACATGGGCTCCTTCTTCTAGTCGTCCCTGTCTTCATCATTGTTAAGGTATTTTGTTCATTAACCAAAATATTTACAGCAAAATAAATTAGTGGAATTTCTTAAACCCTGTTGTTAAATGAGCAGAGAATGAAAATAAATAGCCGTCAGGAATAGTTGGGATGATTTGCAAAATGCTCTGTCCGCAGTAAACATCTTACTGCGGAAGATTATGTCCCAGTGTATGTGTTTACATGAGCGGATCAAGGGGATGCGGCAAGATGGGGAAGAGCAGGGTGCGGCCCGTCCTTATTTGCTTCATCAATATTGAGTCATCTAATGTTTATAAACAGACGTTAATAGGAGATGGGGTCAAACGTTGGGATCAGGCTGGACCAGTATCCAGACTACAGATGGTCTCTCCTTCCATTCCTAAGCACAAATAGCGTCAGTCTCATCGTGCCACAGAGGCCCCAGAATAAAATATTTGGGGGCACCCTCATCCTACCTCTGTGATCCAGACCCCACCTGACACCACAGCCAAATTCATATGAATGGTGTATGCCCTAAAGGAATTATGAGACAACCTGGCCAGCCTCAGCACACACACCATTTCTTCGTGACTGGATAGGAACGTTGAAAAGCTATCAGGAATCCCCCATTTCTCAAAAATTGGGGGTCCTAGAACTGAGCAGTGTATACACGCCCTTATATTTTGGTGATTCCCCAGGACATAACGCAAACATGTTGGGTGTGGTAGATTGGAAGAACCAATTTCTGGTTGAGGCCTCCCAAGTCTCCAAGGTGGTGGAGGCCCCAATTGCTACCTAAAATACAGCTGTGATGTCAAGAGCAGATTGAGACCATCTTGGTCCCCAGGTTGCCCCTTGTCATTGCATCAATTAACATTATTTTATCTGACTTCAGATGCTTTGTTGAGCAATTGGGTGTCGAATACTGGTAAAATTATTCTCATGGACCCTGGGCTAAGCTCGGAACAAACTAAAGGGACGGTCTGTGACATATTTTGGTGTTGGCCTGAAGGATGCATGCTAAGGAATCTGGTTAACGGTAGCTCAATGCCCATTACTGGCATGTTGGAAGACTTGTTAGGGAACAGTTTAGCCCACTACTTTAACTTTGGTCAAGTATCATTCAGAGCAGACTTCTCTTCACGACACATTCCTGTGTTTTAAATTTCTGGGTGATCTAACCTGTTTTTTCCCAAGTTGAGTCTTAAATAGGTTTTACCATAAAGGCATTTCATGCATGGTTTGTCTTGCTTCCGCTTACAGTGTGTTCAAAAGGGGGTGTGTATGATATGTTTCAACTTCATATTAAGTGACCCAGCAGGCTTGACATTGCCATGCCTTTCCCCACTCTATTTAGGAAAAGGTCTGTTTATGTAAAGAGCTGCGAGTAGCTACTATGTAGCTGAGTGGTTAGCACTTCTGCCTTTCAACATAGGGTTCAGTTAGGTTAAAATCCCTGAAGGAAACAAACGTGCATTTTTTTTTCAATGTACGTACCTAATTGAGGTTTCTTTTTATTTATTCACTGTTTGGGCTAATTACTAAAGAGTACGAGGAAAGGGGCAGCACTGGGGTTTAACACTCATCAGTGAGGTGTTGTGATTATAAGGAGTACAGAGGCCGGGAGTAAAATGACAGCACCTGAGGTTGAACACTCGCTTCAGCAGTGAGTGTTTTGTTGTTACTAAAGAGTACAGAGGACGGAGTAGAATGACAGCCCCCTGAAGGTTTTAACACTCGCTCAGCAGTGAGTGTGTGTGATTACTAAAGAGTACAGAGGACAGGGGTAGAATGACAGCCCCTGGGGTTTGAACACTCGCTCAGCAGTGAGTGTGTGTGGTAACTAAGGAGGACAGAGGATGGGAGTAGAATAACCGCACCTGGGGTTAAACACTCAGCAGTGAGTGTGTGTGATTACTAAGAAGTGCAGAGGACAGGAGTAGAATGACAGCACCTGGGGTTGAACACTCACTTAGCCGTGAGTTTGTGTTATTACCAAGCAAGGAGAGACTGACAGTAGCTTCCCGAGAGGAGAAGTGATGTCTGAGTATGTGTGGCCTGGACTGAGGAGCTCTCGTCAATGGACAGACCCCCTAGAGACGAGCTGTACACTATGGATCACTAAGGGAGCAGCTAAAACTAAAAGCCTACAGAATTTGTAGCAATAATGAATGATGAAGATGTCTATTATTTAATTTGCAAGCTTCCCACGTCAATTTTACTCCTTGGGAAAACCCCTTTAAGACTATTAGTGCCAACTCCCACTCTCCACTATTCGTACACACAAAGTTTATCTCCCTTACACACATAAAGGTTGTTACCATGCTGGTGCCCATGTCTTGTTTCTCCCAACATCTGCTCCATAAATTGTTCAGATTTGTATGGCCACCTTCTGAAGTCCAGCTCCTCATGGTAAGATCTGTTTTGGGCACATCTTGGCGACCACCCAAATAGGCCACCCCAGTGGTCACATCTTCCACACAGGACTCCTTCATCACGTCTTGTTCCAAACCAGCCATTCCCTTGAGGCGTCCTATTCCATCTTCACATGTGCTGACAAATGGTTTGTCCAATAACCCCCCGAGATTTGTTCATGGTGGAGGGGATTGTGGAGCACTTTGGCAGGGACTCTACTGGAGACTATTCCCGTGAGGTCAATCCAAGCACACTTTAGGTTACCAGCTGCAAAAAGCTGTAGTCTAACCTCCAGGAGAACTCCTCTATAATCTCGAAGATCATAGGACTTCGACAGTCACTCTCATACTCCTTTCGATTTACAAATGAAGGCGAGGCCAAGTTTCGTTCCTTGCCAACTATTAGTGGGACTCACTCCCCACTGCTGTTTCTTGTAGTAACAGGGAGCATGAAATGGACAACTTGGAGTCCTCAAAATATCTCAAGAATGACGGATGGTCCAACATGTGACTGGCAAGCCGTGCCCGTTTAGATGATACTTGCTTGGTTCTGAAGTGCCCTAGGTTTGGAGCTCAGTGGGTTCCAGTAATGGTTACAAGGCTTATTTGATTGTTATGGTCCGAACACCACCTCAAGGGCACCTTTCTAGAACTCATCATCGAAGGTGTCATTGACTTGTCACAGGGGCCATAAAGCTCAGAAATAGATTTATTGGTAGGAGCCGGTTTTAACCAGGAGTCTCCTTGGCCAAAAGTGGCCTTATTGAACTGGATCCTTTCACATCAATCATACTTTAAGAACTGAGATGTTGAAGACATTGAAAAGTAATAAACTGACCTCCATGATGTTGGTGGGACTTTTTTTTAATGACCCTTGGTCCTTTTCCTGCCCCATGCTTTGTAAAAACACGTTTCTCTAGAAGAGAGTCCTTCACAGGTGTCTGCTACCTAGTAATGGATGGAAGCAACCAGGGCTGGGCCTTCTAACACAAAGAACCTTATAGAAGCTCTTTGGTTTTCCTGTAATGTATAAAGGCCTTGAATGGAAGTTCTTCAGATAGTTTATCCCCTCCTCCAGAGAGTGCATCATCAGAAATCCTGCAGTTTTCACTTTCACCATTAGGCCTAATAATAGACTGACACTTCCTATTTCCTATTCTGTAGAGATCACTTCTCAGCAGTCTCCTCACTTCCATCACAGGAAGGATTACACTGACAGGTAACACTTAGATATACAGGATCCACTATTCACTATAGACTGACACCTCCTGTTCTGTAGAGATCACTTCCCCGCAGTCTCCTCATCACAGGCAGGATTACACTGACAGGTAACACATATATATAGATAACACAGGATCCACCATTCACTATAGACTGACACCTCCTGTTCTGTAGAGATCACTTCCTTGCAGTCTCATCATCAAAGACAGGATTACACTAACAATATAATATCTACATATAGATAACAAAGGATCCACCATTAACTATAGACTGACCCCTCCTGTTCTGTAGAGAACACTTCCCCGCATTCTCCTCATCACAGGCTGTTTTTACACTGACTGGTAACACCTATTTATAGATAACACAGGATCCACCAGTCATAATAGACTGGCACCTTCTGTTCTGTAGAGATCACTTCCCGCAGTCTCCTCATCACAGGCAGGATTACACTGACAGGTAACACCTATATATAGATAACACAGGATCCACCATTCACTATAGACTGACACCTCCTGTTCTGTAGAGATCACTTCCCCGCAGTCTCCTCATCACAGGCAGGATTACACTGACAGGTAACACCTATATATAGATAACACAGGATCCACCATTCACTATAGACTGACACCTCCTGTTCTGTAGAGATCACTTCCTTGCAGTCTCATCATCAAACACAGGATTACACTAACAATATAATATCTACATATAGATAACAAAGGATCCACCATTAACTATAGACTGACCCCTCCTGTTCTGTAGAGAACACTTCCCTGCAGTCTCCTCATCACAGACTGGATTACACTGAGAGGTAACACCTATGTATAGATAACACAGGATCCACCAGTCATAATAGATGGACACCTCCTGTTCTGTAGAGATCACTCCCCGCAGTCTCCTCATCACAGGCAGGATTACACTGACAGGTAACACCTATATATAGATAACACAGGATTCACCATTCACTATAGACTGACGCCTCCTGTTCTGTAGAGATCACTTCCCCGCAGTCTCCTCATCACAGGCAGGATTACACTGACAGGTAACACCTATATATAGATAACACAGGATCCACCATTCACAATAGGAAATTGTCACAGCTCCCGATCCCCTCCCTGCACACTGACTTCTTCCCAAAGCACAGATCATGCCTAGAAAACTCTCCCATAGAAGTCAATGGGTCTGCTCCCGTTCACAGGCTCCTATGTCCATGAAGCTGCTGTGTAACTTGAAGCTCCGGGGCCTTAGTGCAAAAAGTGAAATGGGCCCTCCAGCTACCATGTGCTGCTGGTATCCCCTTATGTGGCAGGAGGGCTTTTGGGCCCCCTCAGGCTGCAGGGCCCGGTAGCGACTGCTACTTCTGCACCCAATATAGCCACACCCCTGCTCTAAATGCAGATAAAAGCAGTTCAGGCAAGATGGCCGCCACCATAAACATACAAAAACATCCACAGCCAGAAAGATTCCAAGGGAATCTTGTTTTATCTAGATTCCCTTGAAGGGAGCTTAGTCAAGTTCTACTAGATAATGTGACCTACTCGAGGGGTGACCTTTGGGGATGTGACTGGAAGATAGAATGGTGGAACTGCCTATAATACAGGGCTGTGGAGTCGGCAAGCCGAAGCCCCGACTCCGACTCCTCAGTTTCCCAAACCTCCGACTCCTGACTCCCTCATACGTGGCGCATGTTTAAGTGATAACCTTACTGTAGTAAAATGGTCACATCCGGCTGTTTATCACCTTCTGATACAATAATCAAGCTATTTAGGTAGAACAGACACTGACAAGCAAAAGGGTAACAATGTTTTGATCTTTTGAACACTTGTGGGTAGAGTTGAAGAAAAAGCTGTATTTGTATCCAAGTCCAGTCTGCACCAACATTGGAGATGTGTAGAAGAGACCTGGGATCAGATTTTGGTCAAGACTTGCTTGAATCTGATCCAGAGCCCAGAAGGATTCAGGCAGAGCTGAAAACCAAAGGAGGATTTCCCAAATACTAACAAAATAATAAAATTTAACACTTTGATTTTTAGGAGCAAAACAGTAACAATGCAGTTATAGGAAAGAATCTGCAGAACTAAGCAGATGCTAAATACTTGCAGGTCACACTTATGTATAAGATCGATGAGATGACTGTATATAAAATTACAGTAGTTTCATGTACAAAGCTGTAGTGGAAAGTGAGATATGGAGCCTGAGAGGGCTGAGAGTTTAAAACATTGTTACCCTTTTGCTTGTCATTGTAAAATATATTTATTGGATATGACTTTAGGACACAAAAAATTGTAAATATGCAAAACACTGCGGGATCATTTGTGGAGTCTCTGAATTTGTTCTGAGAAATATTATCGCCTCCATGAGATCCTGCATACATGACCTCACATCTGACCTCATTATTTCCAGGCTAGAGAACGGCCTCGCTACACTAACTTGGGTTGGGGGCAAAGCGGTGACCACAGAGGCAACATCTCTAACAATGTCAGGGTATAAAGGAATTGCCTCAGCCATAGTCAGTTTTGTTGAATGGTTGATGATCTACTTCTTTGAAAGTAGGTGAAACATTTTGCTGAAATCTGTTTGCCCTGGGAGCAGAATCTTTTCCCCCTGGGCAGCGCTTTGCCTGCTCCATGTCATCAATTACACTCCTCATGTGATGAGGCTGAAGATATGTCTGCCCCTCACCTCCTGTCTCTTCCCCCCTCCTTGTAGATTGTAAGCCTCGCGGGTAGGGTCCTCTCTCCCTCTGTCGTGCCAATTGTCATTATCCCTTATCACTGTACTCGTTTGACTTATGTAATGTATGTAACCCCCTCGAATGTACAGCGCCCTGGAATCAATGGCGCTTTAAAATAAATAATAATAATAATAATAATAATATGGGAGCAGTAGCACCGGCCGCACCCAATTCCTCTTGCTCTTTGCATCGAACTAACTGGACCCAACTAGTTATATATTTTGGGAGTCGGAGTCGATCCATTTTATGACAACTCCGACTACGACTCCAACTCCTGCAAAATAGCCACCGACTCCACAGCCCTGCTATAATATTATTTCAGAGGGTCTGTCCTAATGAAATGAGTTTGGGATGTGCCTCATGTACCCTCCATACAGGAGGGAAATCCAGACCAGGCCATGTAATTGCCCAGTTCCCTGAGGATCTTCCATATCTTCCTCCACTTGTCCTCTTTGCAGATAATTTCCAGTCTCTTCTACTTCCAGAGATAAGGGTGGTTCCTGGTGGAAGAGAGGAATGTAATCACGACAGATCCCGAACCATTACTGAGCACAATCACCCAGAATTAGGGAGACAATCCAAGGACTGGTGCCGACCTCCAAGTGTGAGGACCATCCCGAGAGAGTGTGAGGAACCTGAGATAGGACAAGCATCCATCACTGTCACCAGCAGGAGTGGTCCTGTCCTGTCCCCCGGGCGTCAGTCTTCTGTATACTCAGATTTCATTATTTGGTGAACCCCTATCAGCTGCGGCCACCCTGAATTGGGCGCAGAGTATCGCGGTCACCGATCTGTTTGGGGGTCGCAGTTCATCCCGCGTTCCGGATGACCTATCTCTTATAAATAGGATGTGTGACATCACGGCGGGATCTGGGGCCGAGACTTTTCCATGAAACTTTTCTCCTCTTTTCGTTGCTATTTTCATCCTCCTTGGGCTGTTTTTATCCCTAAATGCTACAATAATGTTCTGACGCTGTGGACGGAGGGGGTCGGGGGAGTAGAAAGTCAGCCCCGTGTTTAGCTCAGCCCGAAAACATGTCTTCCTAAAATAGCCGGCCCTGGAGAGTCGCTCGCATCTCCGTGTTGTCATCCGCTGGATGTGCCGAGCTCCTGATGACACACGGAACAGTTATGTCACAAATATGAAGACTTCTCAAAATCTCAAAGTTCTTGAGAGTTTCTCGGAAGCTGAGGAAGGTCCGGACGGGAAGTCATCAACCAACTCATCAATATC